>CANXYC011498166.1:0-58783 GCA_948193065.1 Aleurites moluccanus | reverse complement strand
TATATATATATATATATATATAATTTGACATTTATTATTTTTGATAAAAAAAATTAAAAAAAAAAATCTTACGCGCTCGAACCGAAAAAAATCCGTTTAGTTTGACCGATTCACTGGTTAAACATCTAGTTCACCGGTTTTTTAATCGATTTTTAGGGAGAGACTGACCGGATCGATTTTTAGTTCGATTCTTATTTTTTTCTTTCGATCGATCGGTCCGGTCCGATTTTGACAACCATGGTCAAAACTCCGTAAAGGAGTCTTTATAGCTTAAATCCTGATTAGTCAGCAGTGGTGAAATACCGAATGATTTAATAAAAAAAAAAAAAAAAAAAAAAAAAGAAAAAGTAAAAAATAATGTTGTTATTAGAAAGGTTGTCATTTGATTTTTGAAACATTTTTTTATTATTTTATTTTAGCATAACAATCCTTTTGAAACATCTAAAATAGTGGACAATTTTTTAGAGACAAATGAATATTTATTTCTAGTGTTTGTTATGTCTAAATATTTACAGAAAATCATTATTATATATATATATATATTTCTAAATTTCAGGTTGGTCGGTTTTGCTCGTGCTCTAATCCACTTGCATTTCGTTTCAAAATGGGTAATAAAATAAAGAAAATTAGAGAAAGGTTAGATGAAATTGCAGATAATAAGAATAAATTTCATCTAAATATGGAAAGAGAAGAAAGCAGTAATGCAATGTACATGGAAAGAGACACCCACTCATTTATAAATGTTTCTGATGTCATTGGAAGAGACAATGATAAAAAAAATATCATCAAGCTTCTACTGGAACCTAGCGATGATAGAAAAATCTTTGTTATTCCTATTGTTGGAATTGGTGGTTTGGGGAAGACTACAGTCACTAAATTGGTTTATAATGATGAAAAAGTAAATGAAGATTTTGAACTTAAAATGTGGGTGTGTGTTTCAGATGATTTTAATGTAAAAATATTGGTGGAGAAAATAATTAAATCAGCAAGCAATAGTAAAGATAATATTAGCAATTTGGAAATGGAACAGTTGCAAAAAAAATTGCGAGATAGTATTGGTGATAAGAAATACTTGTTGATTTTGGATGATGTGTGGAATGATGATCCCATGAAATGGAATGAATTGAAAGAGCTGTTGTGTAATGGTGCCGATGGAAGTAAAATCTTGGTAACTACACGTAGTAACCAAGTGGCCTCTATTATGAGCACCGTCCCTGTTGCATATGAATTATCAGGTCTTCCTGATGATCGAAGTTTGGAATTGTTTGCTAAATTTGCATTAAAAGAAGGAGAGGAGAATCAGTATCCAAACTTGTTAAAAATTGGGAATGAAATAGTTAAAAAATGCAGAGGGGTTCCATTAGCTATAAAGACACTGGCGTCATTACTTTATTTGAAAACCGATGAAAAACATTGGAAGTCCATAAGAGATAATGAGATTTGGGAATTAATGGTGGAGGAAAAGGAAAATAAAATTTTACCTGCTTTAAGATTAAGTTATGAGCACTTGCCATCTTACTTGAAAAGATGTTTTATTTATTGTTCATTCTTTCCAAAAGACTATCAGTATAATGTTTTTGAATTGATTCAATTTTGGATGGCGTATGGACTTGTTCAATCCAGAAATGAAAATGAAGAGCTAGAAGATATTGGGTTGCGCTATTTAAAGGAGTTAGCATCTAGATCCTTTTTCCAAGATATTGACTTTAAATTTGGTGATCCAGTTAGTTTTAAAATGCATGATCTATTACATGATCTTGCATTATCATTGATACAAAATGAGCATAAAATCGTATCCTTCAATACTCAAAACATTTCCAAAAGTGTACGTCATTTATTATTTGGTGACCTCACTTCACTTCCCAATGGTCTTGCTATGAAGTTACAAGGGTTAGATCGTGTGCAAACAATTTCAAGTGCTGATTTGAAAAAAGGCCTTAATAGTCAATTAGTCATCAATCTCCTATGCTTATCATCAGGATTTCAATATTTACAAATGTTGAATTTGAGTGATTCAAAATTTGAAGAATTGCCAGAAAGAATTGGTTTTTTGAAGCACTTAAGATTTCTCAATATATCTGAAAATTATAATATTAGAAAACTTCCCAATTCTATTTGTAAGTTGCACTGCTTACAAACTCTAATGATTAATATGTGTTATAATATTGAAGAGCTACCCAGGGATATAAGATACATGATTAGCCTTAGACATCTATGGCTAACCACAAAGCAAAAATATTTGCCAAATAAAGGAATAGGATGTCTGAAATCTCTTCGATTTTTGGCTATTATTCAATGTGAAAATTTGGAATACTTGTTTGAAGATATGCAAGATCTCACCAAACTTCGAACACTGATTATTATGAGATGTGATAGCTTACTCTCATTGCCGCAAAGTATGAAATCTTTGATTGCATTGGAGTCTTTATTGATTTTAAATTGTAAAAATCTTGATTTAGCAATGAAGGATGGGAAAGACAATAATTTAGACTTCAGTCGATTCAGCATTCAAAAATTGGTACTTGAAAATTTGCCACAATTGGTGGATTTGCCACAATGGTTGCTTCAAGGATCCACCAACTCTTTGCAATTTTTGCACCTTTTATGGTGTAGGAACCTCAAAGAATTGCCATTATGCCTCAAAGATATAGCATCTCTTCAAGAATTAAAGATAAAAAATTGTGGGGAGTTGACCGAAAGATGCCTAAGTGAAAAAGGTAAAGATTGGTACAAGATTGCTCATATCCCTCAAGTATGCTTCGCAATGACACAATAAATGATTGTTAGGTATGAATTATCTCATCATCCCTACCTTCATATAATATTTATTTTTTAATTTTAGTTTTAGTTTTATTTATATATAAAATTAATTTAGAATACTTTTTTTCTTATTCTAAACTATATAATAATTTATTTTATATATATTTTTCAATAACATAAAGATCAACTTCTATGTGACAGAGTAATATCTCAGCTACTGTGGAAGTCTCAATTAATCATGATCCTTATGTTGTGTTAAATGTGTGATGTTATGTTTTATTTTCTAATTAATTAATTTGTACTAATAATTTGTATATTCATATGCTAATATTACTATATTATACAAATTTAATCTGTTTCTCCCCAGCGTGTGGATATGTGTTACGTACAGTGCCCATATTAAATTTGGCCAAAAAGTTTCATTTTTTTTTTTGTTTATAAACCTCTTGTTTGATTTTTTTAGCCTACAATATTATTTCGCTTGTTAAGAATGCCAAGGAGGTGCTTACGGAAAAATGGTATGTGAATCATTATTGATGAAATTGCAGTTGCATGGGTTTACAACTTTTCATTGGAAACATCTATTGAGCAGCTGATTTAATATTTTTTTATCTTCTTTGGAAACTTTATCTTTCTTTTGCAATCAAAGAGCAAAATTCTTTTTTTCATCTTTCTTGTGCCTTGTGGTAGATAAGTTAAACTAATTATTGATTTATACTTGGACCAGGTTGATTCATTTTTGCATTTGGTTGGGGGTAGGAAGTTGAAGGCTGTAAATGCAACTATGAAATTTCTTTCAGCAATAGACATCACGGGGAACCAAAGCAGGGAATTCTTTGCTGCTGAGATAGTTAAGAGCTTGGAAAATTTATCAGATGTAAAGCTTTTATTTGAATTTGTTTTTGGCATGCATGTATAGTCACTGATGAATAATAACTTCCTCTGCAGTCTGAATTGTCCATTGTCCATGAGGAGCTTCTTAATGAATTTCATCTGATGAAGTGCGTCCGCTGGGAGACCAGTTTATAGATACTCTTGATCAGGTTGATTTGAAAGATAATTCTGTTACAATCAGCACTGTCCTCCATTATTTTCCCTTTTACACAATTGATGCTTGGGATTGATATCATTCTGTTCTGCTTCGGTGTTACGGTAAATGAAGAAGTTTTTCTAGATTCCTGAGAGGGTCAATCCAAAAAGGAGATTGTCTTCCAAAACCCCAAACTTTTGAGTGTCAATCAGCTTATAGAATCGGTATGTTACCTATCATATCACACTCACAACTGTTTATTTTTTAAACAACAGGGGAGCTTTTGTTAGTCTTATATGGAGATTGTGTTTCCATTGTGAAGTTATTAATGGCATGATATTCCGCCTACTAAGGTCTTCTGGCCTTATTATGCCTACGTTGGGTACTTAACTATGAAGTAAAAAGATGAAAACCATAGTTACTGATAGCACACGTTACTTGCTCAGGTTTTGGATTCAGCACATCAAGTTGGAAGAATGTCTATAACTACACCTGATGTGACTTACAAGGAAACGACCCATCACTGTGAGACATTTCTAATGGGAAAGCAAAAGAAGCTGTCTAATGTGATGAGTGCCCAAGCGAAGCATGAGAGTTTGATTAATGCTCAACTGAATCATGACGAGGAGGCTATGAAGGTCATTTCTTATTCTCTTGTTCTCACTGCAGCAAATTTCAACCTTGTCATAATTGCACATATTTACATGTGTAATACATATAGATTATAACTTTATGTATTGTCTTGCATAGATGCTTTCACCTAATCTATCTGAAATGCAGGCTGGAAATCCTTCCCTTGATATGAACAGCAATGCAATCCTGCCAAGACCATCTGTTGGGGCTCTTCCAGTGCAATGTGCAACAGAATATCAACATCATCCCAACTTCTTCATGCTACCAACATCTAGCCCGTACGATAACTTCCTAAAAGCTGCAGGTTGTTAATCCTAATGAAGCATTGAGAACACACTGCTTCCTTCGCTAAACAAGAACCTTTCAGTACTCGAGTAAAAAAGCAGTTCCAAGATTGCAGCTACACGAATCTGCTGTTTCTAAAAGAAGAGTTTTCTGTTTTTAGAAGAAGAGTCAGAGATGCAAACAAAATAGGTCGAGGCTGTTAAGTTTTCCCATTAAATTCTTTAGTTCATTACCATCTCATGTTCATCTCAGTAAGATTTTGTGCAGTGACCCCCCCATTTGCTTTTCCTTGGCATTCGAAAGTTTTTGTGATGTATAAAGAAAATTTGTGATTTATTTGGTTGACTCAAGAGCCTTATTCTTTATCTTATACTTACCAACCCAGAGGCCCTTTCTCAATAAAAAGATCACTTTCAAATGAAAAAATTTCATGTCAATGCCCTTTTTATTAATGTCTCGACTAAGTAAAGGTCTTAATTATAAATTTTCATTACAATATTAGTGAATTTTTTTGGATTAAAATAAGCTGATTTTATAGTAATTTTTAAATATAAAAAATCAAATATGAAGATATGTTCTCACACTCGTTAAAAATGAAATTTAATTTTGATATATATATGTAAGTCAATTTGAGAATATCTATATCTATTCAAATTAAAAAGGAAAAAGCAATGAAAATAAATATTATTTCAACATTTTATTTTATAAACATCATTGTAATTTTATTTTAAGATCTCCCTAAAGAAAATTATTTTTAAGATAATCAAATATTATTTAGTTAATTGTTATTTTAAAATATTATATTTAAAAATAAATGACATTAAAATTTAAATTATCAAATAAAGAATAAAATTTTAATAAAAAATTTAAAATTCATATAGTCTGTACATGAAAATAACTATTAATAATTAAAACCTATTTAAATAAAATATATTACTTTTTAATTTTTTTTCATATAATTTTATATATTCTAGCCATTTATTAAATAATTAATTAAAACTATTAGCACTATAACATCTCAAAAATCCATACAAACTAATGTATTATGAATTTAATTCCTTTCTAAAATTACGTTTTCTTAAATTACGTTTAGTAGAACAAGAATTTAATCCTGAAGTAGTTTTGTTCTTCCTCCACAAGGGATGCTCAAGCACTGTATCAATGGTGCGTTTAGTATAAGCTTTGCAATTGTTATTTGTTAATTTAGGAAGAACAAAACTACTTTAAGATTTTATTTGACATGACAAGTTCATACTACAAACTCAAAAAAAAAACAAAATTATGATAAATTTTTAAATTTAAATAACTTAAATTTATAAGAGAATGAAATTTATTTGAAATGTAATATTCAAGATTATCATTGAAATTATAGAATTTACAATAATAAATTAAAAAGGACTAAGTAAAGCTTCACTTGCAAACAAATAACAAGGCAATACAAGAAATTTCCAGGAGTGAAGAAACTAGAAAAATCACAATGTCAGCTTCAAATAATGACAAAAGAGAGTAATTTTCATATAGAAAAGTACAATGCAGCCTCTGATCAGTTGATACAGTAATTATGGTATTATTCCAAACAACAAATTTTCATTCCTGAATATTGGAAGTCAAGTAAAAAAGCAATACATATAACCCCCCTTTCCTCTTAGCAAATAAAAAGTAGAAAAAAAAAATTAATAGAAGTCAAATAAATCACAAATGTGATACAATACTGACCAAATGAAAGAATTTGACCTGCCTACTGCCTGTAAAAACTACTATCTGGTATCATTACAAAGAGGCAGCAGGAGATTTTAGACCCAAAAAAAGGGCAAAACTCACTCTTCAAGCATAATCATAACAAATATGGATGCTAATCACAGCTAGATTCATCAAAGGTTGAAAAAAAAAACTGAAAAAAATGCTAGACAAAGCAAGCCAGGCAAGGCATACCATCAAAACCACAAATTTTCAACAGAGCAGTGGAGAGCACAATAAATGAAGCAGTGTAAGTCAGAGCATAAGAAAGTAGAGAAATCATTCCTTTTGGTGGATGTGATATCTAAAATAAATCAACTTTCTTCTTCTGCATATCCTGCTTCCATTTTGGCAATTTATAGAATGCTTCTTTTGGCATTCCAAATATGCTCTGGAAATCCTCCACTGACAGATAGGCCTGAAAATTGGAAGGGAGAAAATTTGAACTTGCAATCAAAGAAACAAATTCTTGTAAAGTAACAGCATTCAATAGAATTATGCACCTCTCTCCGTTTAAAATCAATTCCAGTCACAGGATTGTCAGAATGAGCCTTCAGTTGATCATAACTGAATGTACTGTCAGTGCTTCCATTACCATTTTCATCCTGCTCAGTGTCTTGTTTTGAATCTGAATCTTCCCCAACACTTTCAGATACAGATGCAACTTCCTCTGTCTCCTTGCCTTCGTCAGCGTCTTCAGAACCCTCCACTTCAGAAAGTGAAGTTTCACTCTTCCCTTCAGCTGCAATGTGCAAAAACACATTAGATATTATGATTGCGGCACAAACATGTGAAACACGACAAAAAAAGGAGACTACTTGTAAAATCAGATGATACAGACAGATTCTAAAGCAAACGTGCTTTTACATATAAAGTGATGTCAATAAGACAAATTTTAGTTTCTTACTAGTTTCTGGGGGAGGACTGCGGGAAGGTGAGCTTTCAGGTGTTTTCTTATTTTCAGCAGTAAGAACTGATGATAGAGCAGCTACAGCTGCAGCTCTTTGTGATCCCCGACTTGGTCCAGCTGGCCTTGGAGTAGCTTTGGGTCCAGAGGATGAACTAAATGCAGAGTTCAAGGCAGCTAAAGCTGAAGCTCTTTGTGTTGGTCCTCCTGACCCATTGGACCTATCCTGGCTCTACACCACATTGCAGTCAGTTCATTAGACAAGAAGCAGACATGGTAAATGAACCAACAACACCAACATACACTTGTCATCAAGTATAAAATCCTGATAACACACGTGATGGATGAAAATAAAGACGTAACACAGAATCAGGAAACAGAAAGAAATTTATAAAAAAAAAAAAGTAATAGTGACAAAAAAGAGAAACAAGCAAGAGCTTAAAATTAGAATTGAAATCCTGTATTAATGCAAATCCAGTATGACAACCGCAATAAAATCTAAGTAAACAAATGCATGTGAGCAGCATGCATAAGTGTGTTAGTGTACAACACAATAAAAGTTCCAGTTGATTTCATCTACAAGAAGATGAAAGAATAAAAAGAATAAATCAAATTATGTGAACTTCCAAATGAATTCCGAAAACAACTCAATTAGACAACCAACTATCAGAAGAAGTGATGGATACCAGGGGCATAATAGTATAATGAATGGAAAAATAAAATAAATGCCAAAATTTACTTTTAAAAAACATTAGTTTCCTTCCATTTTATTGTTGTAGAGATCGTAGGAATGGAAAAACATATTACAATTTACTACAGGGCGAGAAACGAGGAGAAGAAAAAAAAAACCAACAAATTCAGTGAAGAACCAAAAAAAGACACTTATCGCTCGTAATCCTAGCAAAAATACAAAGGCCCCACGGAGGAAAAGGAGAAGGAGGAAGAAGAAGAAGGAGAAGGAAATCAGTGAAGAAGGCTGATTAAAACAATGAATGTATCATAAAGAAAGCAAAAGAGTGATGGCAAAGGCCTATAAAGTTAAATATGAGCCTGAGCAACTCAGTTGCACAAACAATTTACTTACTGAAGGGGATGACTTTCCAGATGGTTTAAATGCAGAAGATAACGCAGCTAAAGCAGAAGCTCTTTGTGTTGGTCCTCCTTGATTTTCATTAGATTTCTCCTGTCACAGCAACGTCACATCATATCATAGAATTAATGCTTCAAAGTGCACTAGCTGGCACATTCATCCTCATCATCTAACATGAGACAGATAAGACTCAACAACTACATTAGCGAATAGAAGAAAAATAAAAAAGGAAGGTCTAATTATTTTGGACGTCAAATCCTTTGTCAAGTTATCTCAAAAATTATTGGATAGTGATCCTTTTGAATAAAGGTATATCACTGTTTGCAAAAGCTGATTGAGGGAAGTAGTTCTGGCTGAACAATCCATGGAAAGAGGAGGAGAGGACATAACAAAAGGAAAAAAGAATGCATAGGAAGGAAAGAGAAGCAAAATCCCGAAAATGGAGTGCAGATACCAACAATTTCTACATTCTATCTCTAGGCATCTTAAATCAGAGAACAGCTTTCTTCATGTATCAATCAAATGGGTCCTGATTCAGAACAAAATAGAGAAGGAAACTGAGAAGAAAGGAGGAGCCGGCAAATTAAATTTGTAATGATCTTGTCTCACCCTAAAATTCTTTGAGAAGATAGTTGGCCGACTTTCATGCTAACCAGTTCATATAAGAGAAGAGAAACTATCCTACTCAATGGAGTATGAAAGAAGCAACAAGAATAAATGGAAAGAATAGTACAGTGGAAGCCTGAAAGGGAAAGGAGTTGAAAGACAAAAGTTACATTTTGTAATGGCAGACTCATTAAACTATATATATATATATATATAAATATATAAATAATATTTAGAGAATCCAGGTAAAAGTATATGTTACAACCATCACAAGGTTATGCAGAAATCTTTGTTCGATATGAATAAATCAACCATTTACCTCTGCAGCATGATGTCCTAGACCAAAGAGTAATGCTACCTTCTTTTGGAATGAGTTTCCTGCAACCTGCAATCAATGAAGGAAATATCTAAAGATGCAAACCGAACATAACTAATGAAAAGAACATTATATTAATAGAATGAAGCTTGCAAATAACAGAGTACAAGATCTCTTGAGGGATAACTAAGGTTTGCAAAAATCAAGTACCGCCTAATCACCTTGAATCAAGGGTTCTGAGACACTTTTCTAATTTTGTGCTCCCAAACCACAATTTTTCCATTTCTTTTTCGTAATTTTTCAAATGACACATTATTCAGATTCATTTTCATTAAATATTGATGATGGTCATCTCTCCCTATTGCATATGATAATCATTTTTCAAATTAAATGTCAAATCACTAAAACGGTGATGAACCACAGGTTTGTTATCGAGTTTGAATTATTTATTATCCTCCATTTATATCTACAAGTTCATCTTCCATGACATTCTACTTCCTAATGCTTCAAAGTTTTTAATTTCCATAAGCAACTACTTGATGCTTCTAATGCATTCCACATGATATGGTCATGGTACTTGTGCCATTATCATTATCTGGGAATCTCAAGTCTTATTTTGGATGTTCTTTCTACTTTATGCCATAGGATCTCACTTCTCGCATCAGCATTGTTTAGTCTGCAATTTGCTTGTTTTTTAAGAGACACCTCAGACTTGGTCAAATAAATTAATAGTCAAGTTAAAAACTTAAATATCTTCCAACTGCATAAGTACGACATCAACATCTGCATTCAGACAACTAAATTCTCAAATATTTCCTATACAATCATGTAATTTCCATTTTCTACATGCACATACTGCATCCGTCTAAACTCTGAATAAATGTGTCAAAATTGCATTCTGAGTCTATAATTAACATAAAAATTGCTAAAGAATTATAATAAAATTTACAGAACTTCAGAAATGAGAAATAATCCTTTAATCCTGAAGCAGAACCTACCATGGATTTTGCAGGATCCCATGAAAAGTATGTAGTGAAGAATGATGGTTCATTTCCCTCAGTAACTTTGTAGAGTGGCACATTTGGAGACAAACCCTCAAAAGATGCAGTCATTTCTATGTATTTCTGTGAAGAATGCATAAAATGAAATAAAAGAACATTATGATACCAAAAATCTGCTCAGATCAACTCAAACTCAATCCCAATCAAGTAGGTATCAGCTATATGGATCTTTCCCCTCATTCTGCTTGATTTTGGGGAACTTCCCCAAGGTACAGAGAAAATCTGGGAAAAGCCACAAATTGTTTAAGCAGTACCTGGCCAATGTCAAAAGCATTCTGCTTTTCTCTGGGCTCAACAGATTGGCCAACCCAAACAAAAACTTCAGCATGTGTATCAAGTATCAAAATATCTTCAGTCAATAGGTCATCTTGAGAAAAGTTGTAAACTTCCTCAACCTGCCCAATTGAACATCAAAAACTGCTAAGTAACTGTACAGAAAGAATTTTCAATGACATTTAAAAGTCTAGAACTAACCTGAAATTTTCCTGAGAGATCCACATAGCAGCAAAATGATAATAAAAAAAAAAAGCATGTTAGAATCTTATTTCGGCAAATTAGAATTCTTTCTAAGATGTTATTTCAAGTGAACATAAAACTAAATTTGTTTTGCTTTGGCAGAATATAAAGAATATGAAAGACACCTTTATTGAAAGAGAAAGTAAACAAGTGGGGATCTCTAGCAATTTCTGAAGAAGCTTTTTTGCTGGTGTAACTTTGTTTGCCTCCAAGTGCAAACCAGAATGCTGAGCTTTCAGTTCCTTCTTTAGCATGCTTCAAAGCAACTCCTGGCTGAATTAAGGTAAACAAAACTTGGATTAAATAATAAGACAGGTTAAAACAAAGAAACTTCTAGTTCTGTCCCAAGATTCAGTTTATGAGAATTAAGAAGCTGCTTTACAATAATTTCCCAATGGACAGTCAAAATTGAATTATACATGAAGTTCATATTTCTCATCCCTATGTTTCTAAGAAAAATTAAATGATGGTTTGTCAGCAAAGTGAAAATATCAACGACATGCTTCAAAAACTTGAGATCATGGATCAATTGAAAAAATTATTTTATGCTGTAGCTTAACAGTACCACCTTGCCTAATTGAAACTACTTATACTGATGCATAATATAAAATGAAAAAAAATGTCAAGGAAATTTGAACAAAATATGCATGACTTGTAGCATTATAATCACATTGCTTTTTAACAGTTAACTAAATTAGTGAAAAAAAAGGTGGTTATTCTGCTTGCTAGCTGATAAAGGAGTCAATTTAATCATAATCAAGTCATGTAGGCTATTGGGTGATGACAAGGCATTGATGGTATTCTGAAGACATGTTCCAGAAAAAGTTCAAAGAATAAAATTCTAATAAGAAGAAAACCTTCAAAAATTCAGCAACTTTAGTGGCTAACTGCTGCTGCTCAAAAGTACTTTGATTCCCCTGCCACAAGAAAACTGAAGAGCCAGATTGCAGTAGGAAACACTCCATAGAATTCAATGATGTTGCCACCTAAAAAGAATAAAATGTTGGTGGATAATAAGCAAATAATGAAGCAATAAGAAGCAGGTATATATGGGCCCATTCATGAAAATTAGAGTTATAACAAAATATGCAAATGCAATAGATATTATGATAAATACAGGAAGCTAACTAATATGATGAAAATGTTAAGATTACCCAAAAAAGAAAAAGAGAAAAGAATAGAAAAGAGAGCTCATAAGACAAGCATCAAATTAAAAAGGGGAAAAGAAGAAAAGAGTAAATTAGTTGGGAATGAGATGCCAAGGATTTAATAAAGCCTCACTTCATCAACCAAACAAATTATCTTACATTCCACTACATCCAAGTATGATAACTCATGAAACCATCTGCAATCATTTTTCTTTTCCTTTCATTCACATTCTTTTTTGGCCTGCTTCTCAGAATGAAATGTTCTGGAGTAAGCAAAAACCTTGAATAACCACATCATCCTCTGCCAAACTCAACACGATACTTTGGAATCTTGGATATGACACTACTGATAATTGTGCTAACCACGTGTGTCCATCAATCAGATCTAATTCAAAAGATGAAAAATCCCATATTTGTTTTACTTTGATAAGAAATGAAAAATGAAAATAAATAGAAACAAGGATAGCATGTCTGCCAACTTTCTTTGACATGCCTTAAACTGGGGCCATATTTGGCTTATCCCAATTGCAATTTCAGAACTTTTCCTGACCATCAACCTAATCCAGCATCTAAAGTTCTAATTTTCAGCTATCAATTCTACTCCAGCTATATTTTTGAAGCCCATCCCAAAACCTTTAAATATCAAAGCAATTTTCCTCAAATCACAAACTTCATAACATCGTAAAAAGAAATCCAAAAGACAAGCAGAAAAATAAGATTTAAAACAGAGAAGAGATCTAAAAAATAACAATTAAAAAATTATCATTTTGAGCTGCTGTAACAAAAGCTCCACTCAGACTCACTGTCACTGGATAATCAGAAACATAATAAGTGCCAGAAGCTATTTAGCCTCAAGAGCAAAGTTTTACCATCCGGTTCTACTTCTCTACAATGGCACCTATACTCAGTTCTCAAGAATTCACAACACAGAATACATATAAGTTCATTTGTAAAAAAATTTACCAGGTATTTGAGGGAAAAAATAACGCAATAGTTGAAAACCCTTTCGAGATGAATTTCTTCTTTCCTTATTTTATAGGAAAAAACATTTAAATTATAAACAAAGAAAACAATCAAGTCTACTACAACTGAAACACACTGCATTCACCATAGCAGACAGAAGAATAGGAAGCCAAAACAAAATTTCATAAGCCTAAAACTTCATAGAAGCCATAAAGGAAAATTAGTATCTTCATGGAAATTTTAGCAAAATGCATTGGCAGAAAAGAAGAAGATTGATATCATACTGCATCAACTTGTTCTATCTTATTTTTATGAATGGAAGTCCCAGATAACTGAAAGAGTGCAACACAATCCGCAGTATAAGTTTCATCCGTCAATCCTTTCTCTCCCATGTATTTCTTGTATCCAGAGCTCAAACCACCCTGAAGACAGATGTAATCAAACAGTACAGTAAGCTACAGCCCCACTTCATAAAACAAAACATTCACCATAGTTGTTATAATAAAGTCTTCACCTATAACATTATATTCAAGAAATTCATGGTTTACCTTGAGGACTATCATTGGCTGAAAAAGTGCAATAAACTGTGGTGGCTCCTTGCCTTGAAAAATTCTACCCTGCATACAAGAAACATATATTAATGCAAATAAATAAAAGTGACATTCTATAAAGTGACTACACATAACATCATACCTGAACAGGTCTGCCCTTTAGTGAGTTGGACATTGTACTGGCCAACCGAACAGCCATTTTTTGGTCGCTCTGAATTGGAAGATTATGAAAGAAAAATTAATACAACAAAAACTGGCCATCAATATAAGCTAAGATAGCAAAAATAAATACAAGAACGAAAGATTTAAGGCAGTAAAGAAAAATAAGATATCTAAAACACATTTCCTACTAATATATTGAAGCTCTAAAATATCCAGCAAAAATGACAATAATACTGATTCCTATCATAAAAATACTCAAACACCGTCCATAAAAAATGTTGAATTATATGTGCCGTTTTCAAATACATAAGTATGCTCTACCACAATAATGGAAGCAATTTAATAGCTCAGATATCATCAATTGAGATGCTGGTCTCTCTCTAGATCTCATTATTATCAAATTTCAATTATTTTAAACCCAAGTGTCAACCATAAATATTACCTCTATGCTATCCTTTCCAAACCAACAGCAAAGAAGGTAATCCTCTTTCCTATCACCTGAATGGTAGGTATAAAGTATGATATAGCAATCTCCACTATAAAATTTACCAATATCCTCCCCGGCCAATGGAGTCTTAGCACTACCATTGATGCACCATACCTAGAAAAGAATCAATAATCAATATAATCAAATAAGCAGTGTAACAAGTCTAACACATTAAATAGTTCTCCAAAGTAATCAGGAGAGGGAAATGTCAGCTAAACCTCCATCTTTCCACCTCCTTCAAGTAAAGGCGGGACTTCCTCATTAACAGGAGCACTTTTGCCCATACCCTTGACACCAACACCTTGTTGCTTGAGCAAAGCTATCATTATGCAAAATACCAAATTAAATAATGTCAGTCAGAAGTACCCTAGTTCTCTACCAAATTAAACACTAATGAAGTGATCATTACCTGCTACTTTTCCTCTTCCCTCTTCAGCACCAGGGGCTGCTGACCCAGCCGGCCAGGAATCAAAGTTTGATTTAAATGAATGTGTCTCATAACCTTGAATAACCCGAGTTATGCGAGTAGCTTTTGGCCTGTTTTGGCTTGTAACAAATTCCTGCAAACATCATTTTGGAAATGACAATCCATGTATTTGTCAAGACAAAAGGAAATAGAATAAATTCTAGATCCCTACCTCAGCAGCCTGGCTGGCAACTTTTCTCTCCTCCACTTGTGTTACACGGCCAACCCAAACAAATATCTCAGCACCACAATCCAGTAGATAGCATTTGTTATTTTCTAGCATGCCTTTGGACAATTCACCTTCTACAGCCTTCACCTCACCATTAGTGATACTACAGGAAGTAGTTAAGCAGTTGTAACAAATTTAGCTCCTTATTTTGAAAATGCAGACGTTATAAAACACTGTAAGCTCATTAACATACTCATGTTACTTTCAGAATAAGAAATTTTAATTTTTTGAAGACAGCAATAAAGGAATCAAAAAATTTTAATAGCTTTTTCTGTTCCAGATTTTTTTTTTTTTTAACCAAAACAAGCAATTCCATACAGAAAAATACATTGAGTTAAGAACCCTTAAACAAGCCAGGCATGATGATGGAAAAATTTACTGGATTGAACTTTCAAACCTTTTAATCTTGTGTTAGGAGTGCCAATAACATTTTAACTAACAAAGGACAGTAGTAGTGGAACTAATAGATCAGAGATTTCACAAAATCATAAAAAATACGTTGCAGAATAATTAATTGATTGGATGCCAAAAAGAATAAATCAGTAACTGATCCAGTAAAGACATCAAGGAGTTGAAATGGTAAAACAGGTATCTATATGCTTATCTAAAGAGCTAATCCACCGCTCATGGGCATAATCAAACGCATAAAGAACAACTCAACGCATTTACTAAAAGCACTTATTTTCTTCATAATATGATTAGTGCAGCAATAAACATTTTGATGTTTCAGCAATGCAAAGAATACAGCATCAGAGCTCAATATAAACTTTGCATCTATTTGAACAAACAAGCAAGCACATACAAAATCATGGAATATGAAAAAGTTAAAAAAAAAAAAATAAGCATACACATATAGTTTAGCAGGGGTGGCCTCTGGGACAACATCATCTTCACTGACAACTTTTTTGCCAATTGGAGCAAAACCACCAAAAAGGACCCAGAATTCACCTGAGTCTGACTCAGTATCTAATTTTCCATCATCTAGTACAGCAAAAAACCATAATGCAAAAATAAGTAATGGGAAAAAGAATTATGACATAGAACGAGGAAAATCCAACAAAAGAATGCTTGATAAAGCATGTGGTTGAAAGTGCTTAGAAAGGGGAAAAAAGGTTCATGAAATTGTAACTGCATGCACTCTTACCAACAATTGCAACATCACATGTCCCATCATGATACTTTTCCTTCAAAAATTGAATTACTTCCAAAGCCTTGGCCCTTTCCTGGATATTAGAATTTGCGCCATTGAACTGATAGATCTTCTTCTCTGAGTCCAAGATAAACACATCATCATGATTCAGTGAAGATCGGGCAAAGGGAACCTGCACAAGTCAAATGCAATCATATTCAATTTACCCGCACCCCCGCTCATATTCACATTCAAGAAATCTCCATCGTGGGTCATTAAGTACATGTTAACAGATTTTGATACCTGCTTCATTCTGACAACACGTTTTCCCTTGCATATGTACAACCGTGTTTCAAATACTTCTTCCTCAGGTGTTTTGAAACCAGATGCAACACCCCCCTCTAACGGTATGATACACGGTTTGAAGTAGGACAAAAATTTGTCAGACTCATGGCCTTGTAGTTCTCTGTGCTGAACAGCACGCCCTCCAAGAACTGCATCAAGTTCAACAGTTTTGATAGCTGCTGTTCCAGCTTCATCCTATAGTAAGTCATGACAATAAATGAGATCATACTTCTAGTCATTAAGTCTATTAAGCACAATAATTTAGAACAAATGCAGGCCTCAAAAAAAAAAAAAAAATGCAATAAAAGCACACCTGACTTGTATCTTTTCCAATCCAGAAGTGTATGTCATACAGATAAGCACCCCCCTTGCCAGGCGACGTCTAGAAAGAGAGAAGAAAGATAAATGTAGTGAAGATAAATACCCAAAAACAAGTTTCTCTCTTGAAAAAAAAATAAAACAAGATTAATAAGTGCACCAACTTGGCACAATAAAATCTCCTCCACCCCTTTGCTAAAACAAATGAACAAGGGCAGATGAAGAATCAAGCTACAAATAATTAGGGAGCGAACATACAATATCTTTTGTCCTAACTGATGAAATTGCCCACCAGCCCAGCAGTGAAACGGTTTTAAAACAACAGCGTACAATTCATGAAAATCTCATTATGTTGCATAACATAAACTGAGAACACAAATCAAGAGACTGTGATATTTTTCATACTTTTTGCACTTCAAAATACCACAATGTCAGCCATTGCAATAGTGACTTTGTGGTCAGGTACCTGACTCATGGAGCAGGTAGTTAGTGATTCAAATCATTAACTCCCCCCCTCTCACAGCATTCCCCCCCCCCCCCCCCACAAAACTTCCCTCCCCACCCATCCTCAGAACCAGGGGGGGGAAGTCAGAACTCAGAGAAGCCACTCTGTGTAATTTCTGATCTACAAAAACAAAACCAAGGCTGATTTTGAGTATTTGACAACGCTAATACTTAAAAAATCACTCTTTACAAAAGAAACTACTATAAACCCTATATAAAGATTTATTTTGAGTCGCACCATTCATGTGAAGGTCAATTTATAAGGACATTAATACCAGACAAGAAAGTCAACAAAAAAAAAATTAGAGAGAAAGAGAGAGATCACACCTGCAAGATAATGTACGAATCCCCCATGTAGAATTTCCCATAATCAGACTTTGGAAGTGGGACTGGCTGAAAATTCTCGATTCGCCAAATTTCAGTCCCTCTATAAAATGTTAAGTTTAACAACCATATGGAGAAGAGTGGAAGCTTGTTCAACATTTAACAAATTTCAGACAAATACTTGCCCTTATCATATCCAATTAAATACAAAAGAATATGCACAGTACAAAAAGGTTAAAACATCAGAACTTGTATGAAAGTGTTCTTTCTGTAAAGGATACGGTCTCTGGCCCACTCCCTGAAATGCAGGATCCAAAGCTTTTGTAGAGCTAGACATTGTCTGAAATCGTCCTTATAACTGATTTTACAAAAGTCTCAGTATTTATCGTTTAAAACTCCAGCTATCTGCTTTCTGCTTTCTGAAAAGTGCACAGAGCCTGCTGCAAGAGTGAAAACAAATGATCTGCATAATTACCTCTGTTATAATGTTTCAAGTTTCAACCATGCATTGGGAACAAAAAGAGCACAAGTTCGCAGAAATCTAACTAACAAACCCCAAACAGATAGACAAATGTTTTCAATTAGTTAGACTCATGCAAAAATCTGCAAAGCTAATCACAAGGTATAATAAGAATCTTAATGAATCATATCTCAAACCATTTAGACAGTTTTTGTTCTCTTTTTGGAGGTGGACAGTTATGGTGATTTTCCAAGTACTATACCCAATACATTGGCATAGGTTTAGTAGATTAGTGACCTTCAGTTTCAGGTCATGGGCTACTTCTAAACACAATGCTGTCCTTCTATCTATCTCTCTCACTATTTTTATTTGTAGTTCAGGTAATCAACAATTAATCAGTATTTTCCAAACATTGAACCCCCCCCCTCCCCCACCAAAAAAACCACTTTCATGTGCTAGTATGTGCGAATAAATAACTTGATTATGTAAAATTCACTGCAATTAGGAAGACAAAATCTTGAACACATGGAAGACCTTGCACGTTCTATCTTCAAAGGAATCATAAACAGTGGGAGTTCATTTCTTTGTTGATGTTCAGGTGTTATACATTCCAACATTTGTTACATATTGGTTTGCAACCCAGCCTTCTCAATAGATCAGATGCTAGCAAATGAATTCATGACATGACTGTTATGGAGCACAAATAAAATATCAGATTCAATATGATGTTATACAACAATGTTAACACATGATGAGCGAGGAAATAGGATTCAATAATAAATCATATTGGCATATTTGTATACATACATGTATATGATATATGTCTGTGTTTCTGTATCATTTTTCTTTCATTTACTGAAGATATTAATTAATTGAGGAAGTAACCATAGTTTGTAAAACAGACAGAGATGTTCTATAGCTATTCTATATCTACTTAAAACAGCATTCTTTTATGTTAATAACAAAAAGCTGGACAATAATGCCTATGGTATATGAACAAGTAACTCTGTAGTTCCAACTTGTGTTGCCTCATTTCTCTCTGAGTTACCATTTCTTACTATTCTTCATATTTTGAATAATCATTATCCATTCGTGTAAAATTGACAAACTATTTTTCAAAATATTTGAGCAATTGCACTTAGCTTTAAGTTCTAAAAAACCAAGATGTCAACAAGTATTATTGTCATCATGATCCTGAAGGTAGAAGACTCCAATATGTCTTACACCCATCCTTCTAGCAGCATGCAAATGTTTGCCTGCCCATAAAACAATTCTTTAAAGTGGTCTAAAAGTCCTAAGATTTGAAACCTTCAACATTCCATAGCAACATTGGCAAGTAGCATTCATATATGAATATCGTTTAGCCACTCTGACAGGCTTTATGAAATAACAACAGTAACCAATTTAACATTGTCTCTGCATCTTTATATTCTTGGTCATCTCAAGCCAGACTCTATAATGCTTCTCTGCATGAGTCTATATTTCAGGTCCTGGGCTCCTTGCCAATTAAGATATGCAATAAATAACCTAAGAGTACTGGTCTATGCACCATAAAGTCGTAGACGTCAGTAGAAATATAACCACCACAGAAGGAAATACCAACTTGTTCTTAACGCCTCAAAATGAAATCAGTCATCATTCTTGTGGTAAAATATTATCACATTTCTCTCGCATACTTCTTTCCAAACCCAAATAATTCTGCAGCTGATAGATTCTTTTAACAAGAGATCCAAATTTTCCACATTATCCATGCTGACTACACAAAGTTGTCAAGTTATCTAAATTTTAGGGGGCATAATGCAGGATAAATTGTTCCCAACTCAAGAAATTTTCATGCGTATTCACTGATTATTAGGCTTGAATGAAGATCATTAATTGGAAGCTTGCACCAAAACTAGATGTCTCAAAAACAAAATTATCGACAAATCATTCCAGTTTCCTAAGAGCTCCCCCTCACCCTCATCTGACGAGTAATTATCACAAACAAGCAATCGAATCATATTTTCAATCACTAGCCTAACGATCAATGATCTAATTGGTTTTGATCACAAGAAATCATCAAATGATCCAAAACCCAGATAAATTTTCCATGAAACTCATAAAAATACATTGCAAGAATACCTGATTCTGTTTAAGAAATAGCTCGATATTCAGATCATCATGATGGCTTCATCTTGTTACAAATCAAATAGTTTTTACAGCGCACACTGATTTTAAGAACATGACAAAACATAGCTCCAGCCAAAAATGAATTAAATCAAACACGTACACAAAAAACAATTGAGAAATCAACCAGAGGCAACAAACCATAATCCAACAAAAAAAAACAATTAGCATCAACAAGAAGCCACTAAAAAGAAAAGAAAGAAAATAAACAAAGTTACAATTAGATCAAATCACAGATCAAGAAAAAAAAAAGAAAAGAAAAGAAAAATTAAACACAAGATAATGAAAACCCAGATCATAAAAAATGTGAAAACGAAAGAGATCTAAAAAATTAGAAAAAAATAAGCAATAAACATATGAAAACAAACGTACCCGGAATTCAAAAACTCTGAGTGGGGGTGAGTGTGTGTGTGAGCGTGTCAGCGTGAAGAAGAATATGAGAAAGGAAGAGGCAGCAGAACTGGCGATAAAGAAAGAGGAGGATAAAAAAATATATATGTATAAATTTTTTTTTTTTTTTAAAAAGTGAATTATTGATTGCAGTATGTGGGGGATTTCTCTCTCATATAATAACTTTATAGAGAAGATGGATTTTCTTTTTCTTTATTACGAGATTTGTAATGTTACAGAGACAGAAAAAAGCTGTGGTTATGCGTTATATGTATGATGGTAATAGGTGTGGTTTTGGAGATAGAAAGAGACGATGTCTTTACAGAGAGAGAAATGGGAGAAGAGCTCTGACAGGCTCGCAGTGGACAAAGTCATTATTTAAGGCTAAAAAGATCCGGTGACGATGGCACCGGCCATGTTGGCCTCCCCTTTTGCCTATTTGGATTTTTTTTTTTTTTTAACTCTCTATATTTTGTTTTTATTTTGTCCATTTATCTTGGCATGCTAATAAATTATGGATAAAATATTATTCAATATCTTAAGTTTAATAAAATTATGAAGTGATTTTTTTATTTTAAAAAATTAATTTTTGTATTTTTATATTTTAATTCAATTAAAAAATAGAGTCTTCTGTCTATTTTTTTTTATTTTTCTACTAAAAAATTAAAAAAAAAAATTATAATTTCAAAATACCCTAATAATTTGTCTTCCTTCTCTCACTTTCCCTTTTTCCCCCTTCATTTTTTTTTATTCATTTTGCAGCCTCCATCAAACCCAATAAAATTTCAACCTCTACCAACGATACATTTGTGAATCATTTATATTCCGTATAGTAAGATATATTTATATTTTATAATAAAATTTTAAAATTAATTCATAAAAAATATATATATTAAAAAAATTGATCATGAATTTTGAAATAATATTAATCTTATTAACTGTAAAAATGATGGGATACCTATAATTATATCAAAATAAAAAATAAAAAAAAATCAACCTCTATTCTTGTTTTGCCTTTTCTTCTCCATATTGAATTTCTTTGCTCCTCTCCCTTGATCTAGACAATCAACTAACTAGCATGCTTGAATGTATAGAGACAGGTAAAAAATTTTACCAACCAAGGAATTAAAAAAATTACATTTCTCAATTTTCTTGTTTTATATTAGCCCGTTGATAGTTTATTGATTTTCTTGATCTATAAGTATTATTTGTTCTTGATTTCTTTGAATATTGGTATTCCATTATGTTATTATAAAAAATAAAAATAAAAAAAAAATAAAAAAAACAATTGAATGGTCTTCTTGTTTTTTTATTTGAGAAGCTCTTTCATCATCTGTGAAGCTTTTTCTTTTAGGGAAAAATGTGATTTCTTGAATTTTTGGTTCGTACTTTTCTTGGGCTTTTGGTTGTAGTGGTGGTGAATATAATTTTTTTTTTATGATCTAGAAGCAAAACTAGGAGAAATGGTTTTTAAATAAGAGCTTGAACAAGCAATCGATCTTGATGATTCTTGAATTTTGATTTGGTGTTTGGTAATAGAGAAAGTGAAGGAATCTAGTGAGAAAGAGAGTGAAGATGGAAATAGTGGATTGTGTTATGTTTTTTGTTTTGATTATTTGCACGGTTAGGATTATCAAGAGAGCAAGAGAAAGAGAATTGGATGTTATTGAAAAATTTAAGAAAAAAAAAGAGTATTTTATTCTTTATATAAATATTTAATAGTAAAATTGAATGAAATGATTATTTCTTTTAACGAAATTAAAATATTTGTAAGGGTTAATTTTTTTAAAATAATATAATTATTTTATTAATTTTATCAAATTTCATGAATTAAATAATATTTTATTTAAAAAAAATTAAGGAAAAATAATCTATTGAAGGTGAATAAAAAATAGATATTAAATTGAAAAAAACTCTTAATAATTGCCTTACGTAATTTTAATTTTAGTTTGTTTACCAAATAAAAAAGTCACATGGCTCATTTTTTAATAATAGAATTGAATTTTTTTATAGAAATAAGTAATTTACTCCTTTATCAAGTTAAAAAAAAGGGTACTTGAATTTATTCATTTGAAAAAAAATGTTCTATAGTTACTAAAAAAAAATTAATATTTGAGTAATTTGGAAAGGGTGGATTAATTTGATGGAAAGAGTAGGTTATTTTAAATTTTTTTTTTGTTAGATCATTTTAACTACAAATAATTTAGTTTAACCAATATGGTTAAGTTTTTTATTTGTTTATTTATATTTTTGTGTTTATTTTTGTAATCTAACAATATGAGATTTAAAATTTTAACACTCTCCTCTTAAATAATAACTGACTTTATTCAATTACCACTTAATAATTTTTGAAATACAACATACAGGTAATTTAGTAATTTAATAATTGATTAATTATCAAGTTACAGTTAATTTGGTAACTTAGATATTAATGGATCATAGTGTATTATATAATTTGATATTTGATAGTTTATTAGTCCACATGTAATTTGATATTTGATTGATTACTAATTCACAATTAATTGGGTATTAATGTGTTTCAGATTAACAAACAGGATAAAAATACGATTTGATACTATGAATTTTTTTTTAACTTATTTGATAATAAGGGACAATTTAAATAATTTAGAGAAAGTATGAGTTATTTTATAATTTTTTTGTTGAATTACTTTAATCACAAAAATTTAAACTAAATTAATATGATTAGATTATTTATTTATTTATATTTTTATATTTATTTTTGTAATTCATCAAAATTAATATTCCAACGATTACCAGGCTATTATAAGTAATTGATCATACCAAAATCATAGAATATTAGCTATGGGATCCACTAACGGTACCAAAATCCTGGGATTAGAAATATCCATTTACATTATATTTTTTAATATAAAAAAATTAAAATATATCATAATAATTTATTTTTTTGTATTTGTAAATGTAAAAGAGACTATCATTACGATTCAAATATATATATATATATATATATATATATAAAGAAGTACTTTTTCACAATTATCATCAATATAATTTCATATTTTAAAATCGTTAAACAATTAACTTATTGTTAATACTATATGAATAATAGATTATTCTCGCTTCTCGATGTGCTAGGTATACTACTGCACAACTCTAAAATTTTTAATCGATTTAAGAAATTTAAAGCGACAAGTAAAATTATAAAAAAAAAATTGAATGTAAGATCAATGTTTTCAGATTATTAGATATGAAGCTATGGATTTAAGTTTGTTTAGATATTTCAAACTTTGAAAGAGAGGACCTTAACTCATTCCTAAAATAACTAGTTGATATTCGAAAAAAGGTTTGAAAAATAATACTTGATCATAGGCTTGAGGTTTCTTTAATACGTGTTTCAGATTTTCTTTAATTTAATAAAAACAACTAGCTCATTTTTAAAATAACATATGTCAAATAATTAAGTTGAGATTTTTTTAATTTAATAAAATAAGCTGATTATGGACTCTTTTTCATCACATAATCTATTCAAGAAATCGGACCAATTAGGCCACTTCTTATTCAAGGCTTTTAGTTTGGTTTTTTTTTTTTTTTTTTTTTTTTTGTCATCAGGTTCATCACACTATCTGTTTTCTTTTTGAGCTAATTCAATTTTCAGGTTCATTGTATAACCTTTTTTTTTTTTAATAATATTTCTTGTTCAAAAGATTTAGGGAAATACTCAAATAAATTTAAAGAGTGTCAAATTAACTTAATATTAATATATATTTGATTTTTTTTTTTTAATTGACTCATTAACTATTGGCTCTGCCACTGAGGGGACCTCAGGGCTCCGATTCGACACCCAGCAAAATGGTGAGAATTTGTTGATTTTGTGGTTGTAAATGTATTAGATATTGTTGATTGTATATTAATGTATAAATATAAATTCTATTTAGTGATAAAAAAAAATAATATAAAAGCAATCATTTTTAAAATATAAAAATAGTTAAAAATCAATTTACGTATTATTTTAGGGTAAATTTTAAATTAAAATTTTAATTTATTATTTTAAATAGTTTTTAATAGGGGTGAGCACATAACATAAATTTCCTGAATTATACTACATAACATATCCGAATTGTTTAAAAAAATTAAAAAATCTAAAAAATATATTAAGAATCGAATCATTCCAAATCGCATGATATTAATAGAATGATTTTGAAATTTTGTGTTAATTTGAATCAACAATTATTTCAAACTATAACAAAATGAATTGTATTAAAAATTTAAATTTTCACACCGATTTATTAATTAAAATATAAATTTTAATATTTTTTTGAATTTCTTCGTATATTTTATACGTGTGACAATAATATATATATATATATATATATATGTGTGTGTGTGTGTGTGATTAAAAAAATGAAAAGTTATGAATTATTGACTATCAAAGAATAATTATATATAAATTGATAGGTTACTATAGTATATATAATTGCAAATTAATAAAACAATGATATGGTTATATATAACATGTTAACTTATAAAATATAAAATTTCTATTTATTAAGATTCTAGGTTGGAATTTATACGGATATTTTTTAATATCTGATTTCTACCAACTCGTATTTATTCTTAATTTTTTAATTTAATTAAAATTTTTAAAATATATATTATTATATAATATAAAATAATTGAATACTGAAAATATATCAAAAAAATTTGTATTTTAAATATTGAATGAATTATCAAACATCACTTAAATAATTTAATATGATGAATTAAAACTAAGAATGCATTTTTAAAATTTAGTAATGGAAATTGACTGATATTCATGCTCTTGTCTTGTATTAGCTTCATTAAGATTCAAACATCATAAATCATTTTATAAATAATAATTTTTACTAGCTCTAGTTTACATCCCATAATTTTTATTTTTTTTTAATATGAACAACCTTTATAACCTCTTCATTATAAATTTTAATGCATTAGTTGCAAATATTGAAGTCTATATGTAATGTTATCACCTAACATCACATGAAAAAGCAAAAAAACACTAATTTTTAATTAAACAATGTTTTTTTAATTATATAATGGAAATTTGAACGGCTGATAATCAACTATCAAATAAACATTGAGACATTAATTAGTTTCTGTTTTCTCTTAGTGAAATGATTAAATTTAGAATTTATCCAAATCCCATCCCATCAAAAAGGACTAAAATTATTATCATCTAATGAAGGGATTGAACTCAACACTTTCATCTATTTTATAAAACAAAACTACAATTTTTTTTATATGACTTTATCTTTTCTTTTAGCTATTTTTAGACTACAAAGCACTAAAGATTTTATTTTTTATTTTTAAAAATAAGGAATAAAGTATTTAATATGAAAATGAAATTAAAAAATATATATGTTAAGCCACATCTTAATTGGGGAGTGAATTCAATTAATAAATAAAACTCCACATATTATAATGATATGAAACATATTAAAAACTCAAATCGACATATTTAAGTTGAATTATTTATTTATTTAGCTATTAATTAAAAGTTATAATTTATAATTTACATATTATAAATGTAAACATTAATAATAAAAAATAAATATATGTTTTTATTATTGTGGTCATAAATTTTTAAGTTATAATTATATATTAGTCTAATAATAAAATAAGATTGTTTTAAAAGTGATCGTCAAAATTTGAATTTTACTAATAAATTTAGTGCTAAAAAAATTAATCAAACCAAATATTAAAATAAAAATAAATAAAAAACTGAAATTCAGCAATTTTACTTTTTTTTTAAACTAATTTTACTTATTTTTTCAATTAACCTTAATGAGTTTCTTTATATAATTTTTCCCTTTTAATTAAAATCATAAACTATAGGAGGAAAAAAAAATGTAGAGATTTTTTTAGCAGCAATAATTAAGCACCTAATCTTATGAATGTAAAGTTGGTCCATGCCAGGCTGAACCACTGCAAACAGTTAACAATTGCTCCTCTGTTTCTTAATATGAGCTCATTGGTCCAAATATGGTTTGTACTAAAAGTGGCAAACTAACTGGCAGGTGTACCTAAATCAATATGTTCTTTTCCCATCATTAGTAAGAATTTTAATTTTAAAGGATCATTTCACTGGTAATTTTTGAAATATTGACTAATACACATTATCGTTTTTAATTTTTAAAATATAATATAAAAATTTTTCAATTTTTAACTTAATTTTACTGACAGTCATTGTCTGCTCAAATCTATTGTTATTTTTATTTTAATCCCCCAAAATTCTATTTTTCTTTTAAAGAAATCCAAAACCCTCCTTTTTAGGCTCTGATACCGTTTAAGTGAGTCTGCCCTCTCTCTAATTAATCTGTTCAGAGGCGAAATTACAAAGAGCTACTCCTAAATATCTTCAAAGGGTTTTTCTTTTATTTCTGATTTCTTTTAGCTTTTTATATTCGTTGTGATAACGAGAGCTGGTGACAAGTCCTAAAGAACTTTTGTTCTCAAGGAAAAATTCCTTAAATTCATTTTGTCTAAGAGCTTTTCAATTTTGAACAATTTATCTATAGAATTATTTAGAGAGTCTAAACGATCTATAATATAATTTAATAATCCTATTGCTAGATCTTTGCCTACATCGTGATCTAGCTGATGATAATCAGGATAAGCGCAACCCGAAGAATTACCGGTCATCCAATAAACGTGCAAAAGCACCAAGCCTTTCTAAATAATGAAAATTATTAAATTCAAGTTCTTTGTCTAAAAAATTTTTAAGTTCAAAATCTTTTCTATTAGGCTTTTCAAGTCTTTCAATCCTTTCTATAGTAATAAGTAATTCTCTTACTCTTTGTTCATATAAAACAAATAAAGGATATTGCAGTCTAAGAATGGCACGCAACTCTTCCCTCATAACTTGAGTTAAAGCTAGACCTCTAAGCCAATTGTTATTAGCAGGTCAGGTGAAAGATATAAACGTTTAAATATAAAATTAAAATATTTATAAAATATATACCTTTATATATCGGGTCCACTAAACTTCCGCAACAGCTTGAGCCCTCCTTCCAAGCTCGTCACCAGCAAAATCTTAAGAGATATATCGAGGATATGACTTACTGCCTTTTCTTGGTTAGATCTTACTGCAACACTCCTGGATATCAAACCGTTTTGAAGGATGAAAGATATATAGAAACAAAATTATCATATAGATAAATACTTGACAAAGATTGTTTTTAAATAAACTCTATTTTTAATTTTACTCTCTTCTTCAATAAACTGAAGAGGTATATATAAACTTTTTACAAACTAAGTTGGTATTTGTATTACTGTTTGCCAGCTCAAAAGAAAACTAGTACAATAATTAAGATAGGTAGATGGAATAGTATGCCAGTTTTACAACATTTCAAAATTAAATGGACAACTGGTGCCTCTAATACTGTTTTCCAGCTGTATTCATTACAATAATTAAATAAAGATAAAGACTGCTTTAATTTTACAGCTAAGAAGTCAGTCTTTATCTAGAGATAAGTTCTTTTCATCGGGACCACAAATAAGCTACTTTGGCCTGTAGTACTTTAGTATTTGCAGCTACTTCTGAAAAGTAATTCCTCAATTATCACGCTGAGGCTGACGTCATGGATGACGTTTTTTGTCACTCCATCTGTGAGTTACTGACTAGGGCATCCATGCTTTCTCTTAGTTCTGCATAATCCCTAGCCATTTCTTCTGCAACACGTTGCTCTCTGAACTGAGCAACCTTCCAAACCTTTATAGTTTCAGGTTGAAATTCCAGACTTGGATCTAAATCTACTAGTCTCAGAAATAATTTTTGTGCTTCTTCTCGTCCCTTAATCATGGACAATACTCTTGTAATGGGAGTATATTGGGACCAGATTATAACAAATACTTTACCATCTCCGAGAAAGATATAATTACTTGCATAGATTGCCTTCTCCAGATTAGCTTTGAAATTTTCAATTCTCACAGCTTGGGTAATAATCTTGTTTTCTTTATACATGGTAAAATAAAAATTTAAGTTCTAATTATTAACCTTTTGTGGCTCAACATATTCTTTAGCCATAACAGGACGAAGATCCCAAATTTGATAAGGATAACGAACAGTTTCATCCTCACCACAATCCATAATTGTGCTAATAATATAACTGGTAATTATTCTTGAATCTAAACTCAAGAATTCTAAGGATTCCTACACAATATTTGGAAGTGATTTACACAGATCTTTATCGTTTCTATTAATCTCGATAATTTCTGTCAGCCCTGCGTCTATGTAGCGTAGACTATCTTTCTCCATTTCTGAGGGAATTCTCAGATTTAGACCTCCATATATTTGCCAATGGATGTATGGGTATAGCATAGAACATTCTTTGAGAGAATGATCTATCGAGTCCACCTTCTTAATTTTTCTGGTATATGCCACTTCTGGCGGAATGTATGAACTCATTTCATCAAGAAGTCTATCCCTTTCCATTACTAACTGAAGGAAATCTTCTTCATCCTTTTTACGGATTTCAAGTTGTTTTTCTAAATATGAAATATATGAAACAACTTCATCTCCAAAGTGTTGTAGTTGCTTGAAATTTCTTTTGGCCAATCCTCTATGCAATCCAGAACACAACATAGATCCGTCTTTTGAAAGACTATAGTCGTACTTTATAAAGTACTAGGCATTTTCATCCTTGTAAATGTTTGAAACCTCAGGGTTATCTACCCTCAGGATCTTCATGAATTCTTCATGAATGTCATCAGATTCATTTTCAGATTCTTTCGTTGTGACTTCCTTAGGAGATTGTTGGATTTCCTGTCTTTTGAATTCAGTTGTTCAAAAAATAATATCCCAATTTAAGACATCACAATCAGGATTCTCATCCTCAAAGCTTTTTTTAGTTTTATCCTCTTTACGAGTTTGGTTTGGAATCTGTGAAGATTCACTGGCCTTTTCACTAGTCTTGTGTTTGTGATCTGATAGATCACCAGAGTTTTTACAATTCTTCTTCTTTAAAGGAGTTTGATTTAGAACGTTTAACTGTTCACCGGCATTTTCAGAAGCCTTTTAGTTTAGCACTCTAGATTCCTTTGCACTTCCACTGGCCTTTTGGTTTGGGACCATTGAAGGTTCATCGGCATTTTCACTAGCCTACTTTGAGCCATCATGGCTACCCTCCTGTGAATGAGTTGGGCATTGTGGCCTTCCCATAGCAGCCTTTTCGCCTTCATCCTTTTGATGAAGTTCTTCTCTGAATCTTTTTACTTGTTCAGGAGTAAGGCCCAGTTTTTTGGCTGTTTTTTCGTAAAAAACTTTAAGGATTCGCGCTTTTGGCGCAAGGGGATTTTTCTTTTTGTTCTTTTAAATCAAGGATTTCTCCTTGGGCTTTTCATTAACCCTTTTTGGGCTAACCTGTTTTTTTGAACTTACTGGCTTCTTCTTAGAACACTCTGTAGAGATATGTCCTTCAAATTTACATATCTAGCACATAACATCTTTTGATGCTACAGTTTTTCTTTTCGTTCTTGAAGAACCAGAGTTATCACTCTTGGGATCTTTTTTCCCTTTATCAACTTTCTTTATGCATTGTTTTTGAGTGTGACCCTCCTTTTTACAGATCTAACATAGCTTGTTTTTGGCAACAGGGTCCATCTGTAAAATTAGATAATTCACGAGAAAGAGAATCAGCTATTATATTTTTATCAGAAGGAATATATTCAATATCAAACCTGTAATAGCTAAACCATTTTTGCAATTTTAAAAGTCTAGTTTGCCTAGCCTCTTTAAGATTCAAATTCATAAATCCTTTTACATAGGTTGAATCGGTTCTAATTACGAACTTCTTAGGAGCCAGGAAAATGTAAAATGTTTTTATACCATTTTTAACCACTAAGACTTCCTTTTCATGGATTGGATAATTAACTTCAGATCCTTTAAAGGTTTCAAACCAATACTTACAGATTTTTTTTTATTTTCTACCTTTGATTTTTAATACTGCTCCCCAGGATTTTTCTGAAATATCTGCCTCTAGGACTAACTCATTTGCATCTGATGATAAATTAAGATAAGGCAAATTTTTCATTTTATCTTTTATTTGTATTACAGCATGAGTGTCCTCATTATCCCAAACCCAAGGAACTTTATCAGATGTTTTCTTTGATATCCTTCCTAGGTCTTTGGAAAGGCTTTTTATAAACTTTCTAGCATAGTTAGCAAGTCCACAGAATCTTTGTACTTGCTTCCTATCTTCTAGTTCGTTAGGAAAGTTAATAAGTTTTTCAGAAATGTGACTTTGCAACCTAATTTTTCCTTTTTCAATTTCCATTCCTAAAAAAATTATATTTTCCTTAAACCATTCTATCTTTCTTTCAGATAAAATCATACCTTCATGTTTGAAGATATCAGTCACTTATTCAAGGTGACTTATGTGTTCTTTTTCGTTGTTACTAAAAACTAACACATCGTCTATATAGATTACGCAAAAAAATTTCAATGCTTTAAATGCATTGTCCATTTTGCTCTGAAACACGCCTGGAGTATTTTTCAGGCCGAATGACATTACCAACCATTCATACATCCCTTGAGGTGCATTGAAGGCTGTTAGGGCTACAAATTCTTCTTCCATCTTTACCTACCAATAACCATTTTTTAGATCAAATTTAGAAAAGATAGAAGGTTATTTAAAACTTACCCTATCTATGACATCACCTGCTGTAGGGATTTTATAACTATCATCTTTTGTCGCTTTGTTTACCTGACGATAGTCTATAACCATTCGTGCCTTTCCCCACATTTGTTATGCATGATTTATTACCATAAAGACTGGACTAGAATGCAGACTATTATTATTCCTAATCAAATCTTTTTCGAGCAATTCAAGGATCTATTTGTCAAATTCCTCTATCATCTTATTGGTATATGTTATATTTCTAGTTCTGATAATAGTGCCAGGATCTTTCAGCTCTAGTTTAGCAGTTATGCCATTTAACACCCATAATTTTAGCGAGTCTTCACTAAAATTATCAGCTAATTTTACAAGAAATCTTTCCCACTTAGTTCCTTTTAGCTAGGGATGTGTAATAAGTTTTTCTATTACATCTCGTGCTTTAAAACACAGCTCTTCATACCAAAAGGAATCATTTGATTTTTGTTCAAATAAACAATCTAGCCAAGTTTCACCATGCTGAGCTCGCACTCTGAATGCTTGTTCACATGGCATATATTTACACAACTGTGATATTTTAACAGGATAAAAATCAAATTTTAATTTATTTTTAGGATTTGACTGAGATGTGATTTTTACACCTCCAATTGAGATATAATTGTCGTCCTACACAAAAGGTCTATTTTCTTTTTACCCTTTTAGGAAAGCATTTCCTAAACTAATATCTACGTCAAGATCAGGGAATGCCAAGACTTTATCAATAGTAAACTTTTGTCCACTTATGATAGCAGGAACTTGTTTTGCAAATTGTGTTATCAAGTTCACTTCTCCTTCTGCCATACGTAGTATTATTGGCTGGGACAATTATTTCTACCATTCATCAGGGAGTGCATTGGGTCTTGCACTAGTGATTGTTGTACCTGTGTCAACTAACGCATCCAAAGAATAATCATAATAACCAGAAAATTTAAATGTTAAAGAGATATATGTACTCAAATCTGATTCTTCTGTACTGAATATCTTTGATGATGCCATGGTATCAGGACATACCATCGTCCAAACATCCTCGAAAGGAATTGACCGTTGTTGAGAAATTTTTTGTATTTCTTTTACAACCTCAGGGACTAGTGTTAGATATTTAATCATTCTTGTATTTTTTCTAATTTCTTTATCTTCATATACAGGTAGGCTTATAGTCCTATATCCTATAATGGTTCTACTATCTGAAGATGATGGTTTATCTTATTCCTAGACTGGTGTATTAGGAATTTCCTCTCTAATTACTGATAAAGTGGAATTACTTCTAGGTAATCGAGGAACATGATATGATCTTCTAGGAGGATCAGAAATCTTAAGATTTCTTATAGGTTTTTCTAGGTTTAAGATGATATTTCTACCTCTTTGTGTGATTTGAAAGGAACCTATTGATTGTGATGTCTCTGCTGGTTCTTAGAGAACCCAACTCCTAGGTCAGGATAACTCTAAAAGATTAATTTATTTTCTATGGAATTGCCTATAATTATCTAAACCCTTATCAAATAATTCTGTGATTCTAGAGATATTACTCACTCCAGGATTAGTTGTATTAATCATTCTAAAAATTATCCTAGTGTGATATGCTAAACATTTAGCCTGGAAATTCATTATGTTCATATTCATATATTTAATCCTTAGTGATAAAAAATTACCCAAACACTTATCCTTTACTAACATCATATAGTTAGGATAAGTCTGGAACCAAACTGGACCATGTGCAAGGTTAGTTTGGACCCCCTGATATTAGCTGGTCTTAAAATAAATTTCATCTTTTATCTAGCACAGCTACTATCACAGGACTATAGGCTAGCAAATTGAACAACGGTATAAGTCCTATTTGGACAAGACCAATATGAATATATTGATATGTTCCCTTTGATTTAGTTACTAATTCTCTTATTTTTGGTAAATTGATCAAAGGGATGTCCAACGTTTCTAGTTCTGTACTAGAAACCTGAGCCGTAGATTCTGATTGGGAGATATCTACTATTGACCTAAAACTGAATTTAGATTTATTGTAAATAGTATTGATATCTACCTTTGGGAGTTTCCATTCTAGGCAACTCTTAGACGGATCATCATACTGAAAAGATTCTTCCTATACCAGAGAAGTATCTAAAGGGATCATTTCTTCATCTATGGGTCCTTCTTCCATATTCATCATGAATAGCTGGGCTGTCCAAAGATCAAATTCATCTATATCAGTTTCATATTCAGAAACTACTTCACAAACATAATCTATTTCAGAATTAATGTCATAATATTCATCTTCTTTTATTGGTTCATAGATAAGATTCTCATCTTCGAAAAAAATTCTTATAAAATTTTCTTTTCGCTTGTTCTTCTGTGGACATACATTTGCTTTGTGATCCTTCGAACCACAAATCCAACAACAATAACAACTGCTAAGAGGTTTTCCTTGCGGGTACTTAGGGGCTCTACCATATTTTTTCTTAAAGTCATTTATCCTATCTTTATCCCTAAGGTTGGTTCTTCTTCTAATAAACCTAGAAGGTTTATTAAACCTCTTTTTGTTGTTTCTATCATTTTTCGATATTTTTCTTTTTCTATATCCTTTAAATTTTTTCTTTTTGGTATCACAAGAAGAACATCCTGCCTCAGATTTTTTTCCTATTATTTTTTCATTTGTTGTTGTACGCCCGTATCTACCAGGAACATATTCAATCTGAGAGCAACAACTTTTATTCAGATAAGGAAGACGTTTTACATCTTGTCTTAATTGAAGTTCAGTACATGCTTTTCTCAAGGCATACCTAACTGCCTGTATCTTTCCTCCTAATCCATCTACCACTTTTTCTTCATTTAGGAGGAGTTGATATGCATTTTTTGCTACCTCTGGCCATGGTTCTGGGAGCTTAGCAAAAAAACTATGTTGACATGTAATTTTGAATATTAAGATCAAGATTATAATAATACTTTTGGAATTCACATGCATAATTATCAAAATAACACATATCACATATTTGTAATTTCATCAATGCCATTAAAGATTGTTCTCTCTTTAATGACTCAGTTGATATTGAGAACCTACAAAATTCTCTTTTCAAGGCATCTACGATGATAGCTAGAACCTCATCTACTAGAACTGCTTTCCTAATTTTATCTCTAATAGAGGTTTGAACTACTAGCTGATCTTAAAATTTTTGAGCATTGCCTACCATGGTGGCTTTGCAGAGTTCGTAGGTGGCCTCAGTTGAGTAGCTATCTGCTCTAGTTGTAAACTTGATCATGGTAATCCACTTATCTATTCTTTCAGAAGTATGATTTTCACAGTCTAGATTTAAAAAAGTTGCGGGGGTGATAACTGGCCTTAATGGATTATCCCTAGGCTGAAATTCTGGTTTTGTTATATGGAGATAATTTGGTTTATATTTTGTCATCTTCGTAGTAAGAAACTCATTAAATGTTCTATCATCTAAATGTAAAGGAGTTTCTTCTACCAGACCTAGAGATTTTCTAAGGTTTTCAGCTGCTTTGCTACTTTCTTGATTAGCAACTCTAATATCAGGGTCCGCAATATAAGGAACTATTTTGTCTTTCCTTAATTGCAATTTTTTTTCTTCAGAAAGAGGTTTTGAGGTTCCAATAGATTTTTTTAAAACTCTTTCTCGCTTAATTGCATCAAGCCTCTCATTCACCAATTTTCTTACTTCTTTTGCTAAAGCATTTTTTTGTTATGGTGAATCACCTATGTTTCCTTTTGCATACAAATTTTCAAGGAGAAAGCTCACTTCTTTATGAATATTCTGAAATGAAGTTAATCCTGAAAGATTAGAGTTGACGCTTTCTTCTTTATCTATTTTTCCCATTTTTATCTAGAATTATTAGCACTGGGTGTATTTTCAACTCTTTCTCTATTTTCTAAAAATGTTAGCCAGCTATCTAGACCTGGAGAATTTTCCCAAAGAGTAAGAAAAAAGTCAATCTTCCTGAAGTGCAATATTTTTCAAATTAAATAATCATTTTTAAGATTATCACTCCAGCTTGAAATTCTAGAAGTCACCAAAGGAGTATCTTGATCTAAAATGGCTAATTGACTAAATATAAGATACCGTCATTCTAGAAATTCAATTATATTTGCTACACCACAATATTCTTGGGCGATATTATTTTCTAAGGGAACATTTTTGTAAATAGAATCAATTCTAATTAGTTCGTCCTTATGCTTAATCCTTCCATAAACCCAAGAATATTCCCACTGTAATAAGGGATGATTTATTCTTTCTGTAATCGAAAAGTGCTTTATACTGTTATACACTCTTTCAGGGATTAAAGAATTCTCTGAAAATTTCATCCATAAACTAGCAATTAAAATAAATTTTGGACCTAAATGAAAAGTATTTTGAAAATTAGGAATCAAAATATAATTAAATGTTAGTTTATTTCCTGAAAATGACTTTTATGTTTTGAAAATTAAAGTTCAGAAATTTTATCGTTATAAATTAAAGTTAAATGACCATAAAGTGTATTAAACATAAGTTGAGAGATTATGAGTGAAACTATCCCTAATTTTAAGGTTAAATCTAAGAGAAAATATATTTTTTTTTATTATAATTTTACAATCTTGGTATGAAATATATAATGTGTAAAAATTAATTTATATATTTTTAAAAATCTATAAAATTATTATTTTTTAAATGAAATAGTGATCATAAAAATAATAATAAATTTAAATAATTAAAATCTCTTGAAACTTTTCTTAATATATACACTTCTCTTTCTTAACTCTAGAATTTAGGTTCCTAAATGCATATTATTTTTAATCATACTCTTTTATCTGAAATTATAACATTATGAAGTAACATAATTTTTAGAAATAATTAATTTTAAAATAATTATAATAAAAGTAAACATTATGTTGAATATAATGAAATTCTATTGATTTACCAAAAACAAAACCTATACACAGTGAATCTCTATAAATTAATATTTTTGAAATTGATAAATTATATTAATTAAAATATTTATCAATTAATTAATAATTTATTAATTTTAAAAAATATTTGCAACTTAATAAATATATATCTAATCAATTAAAAACTCATTGAGTTTTATTAATTTAATAATCAATTCAATATGAAATAAAAATAAATAGAATAAAAAAATATGTCATCAATTAAATATGAATTAATTAAAATGAAATAAAAAAAAATATGTGATCAATTGAATATGAATTGAACAGAAAAATTTATGATGAAATGAAGTGAAAAATATGTGGGTATAATTATTTCAATTTCAAATAGTTTTTAGAATTATATTTTAATAAAATATGTATTATAGTATAATATTAATAAATTATTAATTTATAATATGAATGAAATTATATAATTATGTAGAATTTTTAAAAAAATATTATTTTATTAATTTATTAAAAATATTATTTTAATCTATTAACTCAACTCAAAATCATAAAAATTTATTATATAATAAAAATTAATAATTTATTAATTATTAATATATAAAGGTTTTACTGTACATATATAGATATTTTGTTGTAGTAGAAAATAGGAAGTCGCATCTTATTAGGACAAAGGAGGAAGTGGGTCTTGGTTGGCAGTTCAAGTGAATTGACACAACATTAGAACAATTGAGGACTTTTGCCAATATGTTTCTGCAATTTTCTTTATCTTTAAATTATTTCATTAGAATGAGTGTATTGCCTTGGAAATGGGGAAAAGAAAAACCAAGATATGGAGTAATAGACCCCATTTTTCTTGTAGTTATTTGAATAATTCAAATTTTGCATTAATTAAATGCTCTTTCTTCCCCATTAAGGAAAAAAAATATTAATATTTATTTTAAAGTCAACAAGTAAGGAAAATTACAATAGTGAAAGAAAGTTTATGATATCAATAAAGTTATTAGATAAATTTACTATGAATTTTATATATTTTTATAATTATACTCTATATTTTCAATTCTATTTAAATTTAAATTTGAGTTATAGTTCTTTTCTAAGTTATAATTGTAGAAAAGTTTTATTAATTAAAAGTTTAAAAAAAAAATTAATCCTTAAATTTATATTATATTATCAATTTGATTTTTAATTTTTTTATTAAAGTTAATTAAATTATTTATCTTTGCATATTTAATTAATTAAGTCATTAATTTGGTTACTAATTATTTTTACCAAAATTTTAAAATTAAATTAATAATAAACTATAAAATTAATATTATTTTTACCTTTCAAATTAATATGAAATTATTATTATTATTATTATTATTATTATTATTATTATTATTTTCAGTTTAATTTAAAATAAAATTATAATTAAAATTTTAAATTAAGGTAAAATTGAAAAAAAAAAAAGATTGATTACAAAAACATATAAATTTTAAAGTAAATTTATATATCAACACTCTCAATAAAAAGTTTACAATATCCAATTCCTAAAGAAAAACTCTCCAAAATCTAAAATATCGAAATTAGTTCCTAATAAAATTAATAATAGATTTTATTTTTATTTAATAATATTAAAATCATTTCAAAACTATAAATTACGACTTCAAAGAGAGATGACTAATTTAAAGAAATAAAAAAGAAAAGAAAAACATAACTGGATAAAAAATTTCTCATATTTTGTAATTTTAATAAAATAAAACTAAGAATAATAAGAGTTTACTTATCCCATTAAAAAGGTATTTGATAAATATAAAAATTGATGTGCTAAATAATATGTATTAAAAGTTTTAAATTAAAATAATTATTTATTATATTCAATATATATATATATATATATATAATGTTGACTATGGTATAAAGTTAGAAAAATATCATAGTAAAAAAAAAATTAACACTAATTATAAATATTGACTCAGTTGATAAATGAATTTACTTCGCATTGGAGTTCACCTATTGATGTTATGCTACAAATAAAATAATTTACTTCTTTGTGCATGCATATCTTAATTCTTGAATAAAAATATGTTGTGTTGGACAAATTATTTATAATATTATCTTATGAAAAAAAAAAAAAAAAAAAGAGAGGTGGCTAGAGTTATAAGAAAAGATAAGTAAGAACTTAAAATTATAATTTATAAATTCTTGCATTACAAGATAAAATGCTCAACTTGTAATTTACTAACTTATGGTAAAACAACAATCATTTCATGCTAACATAATATATTATTATTATAATAGTAATGAAAAATTAGCAAGTTGTTCCCTTTAATGTGCTAATCAAGTCTTTTTCTTCCCTTAGGCAATTATCATACAAGACATGTACAATTACAAATCTAAGCTTTTATTCCCATACAAGTAAACAAACATCCATTTGCTTGTTGATTGAATAATTGAAGAAAATAAGAGATTGATTAACATAAAAATTAAGTTAAAAAGGGCCAATTAAGTGGGTCCAACCTCCTTCACAACTATATGTTGGGTTGAAACATGTATGGCACACATCATGGTCAAGGTAGGAGTGTGAGAGAGAGGTGTCATGGTGGGACACTTAGTACATTCAAAGAATATGTCTTGCAAAATGGTTGAAGATTATCTAACATTAATTCTTTGACAAACAAATCACACTTCTTTGCATTTATATTTATGAAATATAAAAAGGAAATTTTGTTATTTTACTCCAATAAAAAAGAGAAATTACTAAATGACTCTAAATATATATATATAAATCCAAGGGCTTCAGGGTCTCAATCTTATTCTGTTAGGCTAAGGCAAGGAAGGCAAAGCTGAAAGATATGTATATGGTTAAGGTACGAGTCATCTCTAAAACCGAAAGGTCTAAAACCGAAAGGTCTTGAGTTTAAATTTCAGTCGGAATTAAATTTATAATAAAAAATATAAAAATTTTAATAAATGATAAAAGAGATAGATTGTTATTTGAAAAAAAAAAAAGTAGCAATGACATGATAAAGCTGCCCAAAAGAGAAATTAAGAAAAACAAGAATCCAGCTCATGCAAAGGTAATGTAGCAAGAAGGACAACCCATAACAAAAACTATTAGTATTTGGTCATTGTCACATGATGCAATAGATCTCCTTTGTCTACTATTCTAAATGGGAATCCCTTTTATCTAAATTCATCTTTAAATTCAATTTTTTTTCTCATACTTCTTCTTTACAATATTCAGTGTTATTTAACACATGCTAATGCTTGACATTCCCAAATTAAAGAATGCTAATCTATTCTAGAACCTACCAAGTGATTTATTATTATTATTATTAGTAGCAGGCTAAATAATAACCACACACACATAAAAAATAAAAAACATTTTAGCAAATTTATTAAGCTAATCTTGTTTGTCTTATAAATTCTACCCTCAACTTTTAACAATCCCTTTATTAAGTTTTACAAATTTATATGCCTAGTTTGACATCTAATCTTGATATATTTTTTTTACTTTATATATTTTTATTTCATTTAATTGAATTTTACTTTATATATTTTTATTTCATTGAACGGTTGTATACACCTAGTATAGATATATTTTCCTTATTATGATTATGCATATTTGGATATAGATAATTAAATGACAAAAAAAAAAAAATCTAAATTTGTAATTCTTTTATTTTAATTTTGAAACTTTTAGCTATGAAAATGGTTGCAATTTTAGCAATTTATCAAAGTTAAAATAATTAATAATTAATAATATATTAATGTTTGTTATAATAAAAATATTATAAAAAAATTTTAACCTTCAATTTTTTTTAATCTTTTTATAGTTTTCATATTAAGGGATAATTAACTTTTGGTTAACTTTAGAAATCCATCTTAGAATGCAAATAGGTGAAAATTGAAAAAATAAACCCATTTTGTTCTTATTAATATTATGGCAAGATAAAGAAATCACACACTGAAAATATAATAATAATAATAATAATAATAATAATAATAATTAATCAACCATTAGTTAGAAATTTAGTGATAGAATACCTATCTCATAATACAAAATTTTAAGGGTTTAAATCTTATAATATTTTCTTTTTTTAAATTTTTGATGTATATAAGAAAAAATAAAATAAAACACCAATAATATAATTATTTTTATCCTATTACACTATCCTTTAAATTTGATTATTAATTATGATTTTTTCGAAGTACCCTAAATCAATAACATTAATTATTGTAATGGCAAAGGAAATTGCATTTGAAACTATCCCATTTCCATCAATAGATGAAGGCCATAAATGCAAACAATAAAAGTGAAAGGGTTTGGGTTTCTGCTTAAATACCATAAACGTGTATCCTGTCTGATTTTAACATCCAACAAGTTTTTGTTGAGGTTTTTCAATAATAAAGGATAAAGAAAAATCACCTGACTTGGACACTTCAACAACTTTTGTGTTTGGAAGTGGTTGTGTAATTGGCCAAGTTATGGCAACTTGAATTAGACACCAAGAAAAAGCACATCTAATTTCTATTTGTTGGATCCTTTTCTCTGTTTTTCTTTTAGTTAAAAGAATTATACTCAATTCCAATAATAGAAATTCATTATTCTCAAAACAAAAATCTTAATTTTTATTATGAGAAACCTGAGTCCATTCCAAAAGTTTAAGTTGATGAACGGTGAGATTAACATTAAGCCTTTTATATTTCAATGTGAAATTTTTTAACTTGAAAAAAAAAAATTTAACCTTATAACTTCATCAAATTCCAAAAAGAAAAAAAAAATATAGAATTTATTATATTTATGGATCATACATCCCACATGGTATGTTTGCTTATATTATTTTAGCAATATTTTTATTTTTTATTTATTTAATTTTTTTATGGTGAGAGTCATTAAAAATGTGAGAGTGGGAGTGACCATAGACCATGCTGGTGCTATTACAGCCTAACTCTCAAAATAAGGGCTTAGATTTTTTTTTTATTTTTTATTTTATTTTTGGCTATGGGGTCGGCTTTTTCCCTAAAATTTTAGGTATGCTTAAATTTTAGGTCAGACTCAAAATTAGAGATATAAAAGCCCAAGTCCGATCCAATCCAAATAAAAAATATATATTCTTTTTAGAGAATATTACATAAATATACTATTTTTTTATTTTTTTTCTTTATTTTTATTATTTTTTGATATAATTTTAATATATATGTAATATATGTTTGGTATATGTCGTATTTTTTAAAAAATATTTTTATATATTCAGTATTTTTGAAAAAATATTTTTAGGTACGTAGTATTTTTGAAATTTTTTTTTCTAACATTAAAAATAAAATAATTTTTATTTTTTCTGTATTTTTGAAAAAATTCCTTATTTTTATTATAAATTATATATTTATTAATATTATGTAAAAAAATAATTAGTCATTGTTTTTATAATTTAATATATATGAAATGTTTATAATTGAAAATATTTTTATTTTTATATTATTAATTTAAATAATTCAAATAATTTTTTAAATAAAAAAAATAAAGTTAACCCGATCAAACTGTCTTCTTATTAAGAAAAATAATAAACTTAGTTATATATAAAAAAAAATAAAGAAATTATTTATATACGTAATAAAATTTATATTTTCTTATTATGTTTAAGTATTTGGGAAATCACTACCTGATTATTTATGTTTAATTTGTTTGTTTTGTAAAAGAAAAAAAAATTATATAAATATAAACTTTTTTTTTTTTGTTTTTAAAGAAGGGATAGACTAACACATATCCCAAATCTATTTGTTTTTTAAAGGGACAGATAGATTAAAATTAATTTGAAAAAGTAGAATATAATATAATTTATAGATATTACAATTATTAGAAGAGGTAGTACAAAATCGTTTAGAGTAAAAATAAAAAATTTATATAATTGACTCCAATTAATTTAGAGATTAGATAAATATGAGTTAAGTATATAAATATATTTTATATAAAAAATTATTATTATTTTTTTTAATAAATGATTTCTTTTTGTTTGGTTCCAATATTAAAAACCATTTGAAGTTTATTTTATTTGCAATTTGTATATTAAAATATATGACTTCCTTCAATAAATAAGTTTTATTTTATTATTTGAATTTCGGTTGGAATTTGGATTCATATCTCTTCTACTTTGAAAATAATTTATTATCATTGAATAAAAAACAAATTAATTTTTAATAATTTCTATTAAAATTACTTATATTCAAATGAAATAAAATTCAGATAAATATGTGAATACAAAATTCACATCTAAATTATATAAATGCTATTTTTTCTCAATGCCATTGTAATCAAATTGGTGGTTGGTTAAAGTAGGCCATAATGAAATGTGGGTACATATTTAATTAATTATCCAAACACTCAAAAAATCATTTAACATTTTTTAAATTTTAAAATATTATTATATGTATATTTTAAATAAATCCAAATATTTCTTATATTTTCTTACTCATCCATATTCTACTCCTTTTTCACAAATTGAGCAACAGAACAAAGTACCTTTTACTTACAAATTAAGCCTTTTCTACCAACAAAATAACTGCTCAATTTTTATATTATATACATAACAAATCAATATATGGTTGCTTTTTTATAATTCTATTTATCTATCCCTGAATTATAGTTGTTATAGGGATTTTTAAACTTTATTGTGTACTAGTTATGGCCTTGATTAAGTAGTGTTGGAGCTAAAAAAATTAACCTTTAAAAGGAAAAAAAAAAAAAAAAAAAATCGAAGTTCAACAATTGTATTTGGATTTCAGTTTAATTTAAGTGTTTTAATATAATTTTAGAATTAATCGCATAAAAAAATATAATATTAGGATTAATTCTACATTTTTTATATTTTGTATTTTTATGTTTTACCAAATTTCATCATTACTTTCATATATTGCCATGTTTAATGCTATTTATCAAATTATCAATAAAATTTAATATATGTGCCGATTTAATTTTATCACGTGTTGTAAATAGGTCTAACACGTTTAAGTAAGAAGTATTAGAGTTAAAATTAAAAATAAAAAGTAACTAAGATTTAAGATTTAATATAATTAGTTGGTAAAACCAACCTTCACATAATTTATTATTAAAAAATATTTTTAGTTAATTTTCTTTTGTTATAAAAGGATAAGAATATATAAATATTATTCTAAGCAAAAATATATATAAATATAAATTATTGTATATTTTATATAAATAATAATAATTTATTATTTTAATAAATTTTTAAACCGGCGGTCTCCCATTAATATTTTTATCTTTATATATTAATATAAAAATTTAAATTCTCAATCACAATATATTTCATAAAAGAAAAAAATTATGAAAAAATAAAATAAAAATAATTTTATGATAATATATTAATAATATTATACTATCTTTTTTATTTTTTATTTTTATATATTATTTTTTGTTTAATTTGTTCAAATAAATTTATTATATGAAAAAAATAAAAAAAAAAAAAACTTAAAATTTCATATTATAATTTATAATTTAAGCACGCTATGCAATTGTGATAATATTTGTCTAAATTCATTACTTGCATTACATGTAAAATAAACATAAAAATAAAGAAATTAAGCAAAGATTATTCAGTAGCATAATAGAAATAACTTTACTTTTCTGTTGATATCTCTACTAATAACCATATTACATTTATTTGTGACCATATTGTCTAAAATTTATTAATTACATGTAAAACTAACTAACATGTGAATTAAGAAATTAAACAAAATTTATTTAGTGTTGTAATATTAATAACTATAATTTTCTGTTGATAAATCTATGGAAGCCCCTATTTATAATAACCATTATTAGTAATTTATTTGCATGTCGCAACTTCGACCATAATGGTATTGGTAACAGAAAGTGTAGGCTACAAATTGAATTAACGGATTTTTTTTTTTTTTTTTAATTGAAAAAGGAGTTTTTAGGTGTATAACTATTCTATTTAACCTGAATCATCAATCAAGTGTTGTCGTCACGGTTTAAGATTATCTCATGAATTGTACTAACTATTTACTGCAAAGTTAAAAAATTAATTTTAGATAAGTTAAAAATTAAATTTTTTTATATAAATATATAAATTTTAAAAAATTAATATTGGATGAATTTAAACTATGTAAAAAATTTAAATTTAGCTGAATCAAATAATTTTTTTTTTTTAAATTAAGGAAATTACCTTACTTTTGAAGAGATGATGGTTCGATTTTTCTCCTTTTTTGTTCAACTTAGCTTTCATGATTGAATAAAACTCAACTGGGATTAAGAACCATTTAAAAGAGAGGAAATTACACTATATTAACACTATTACATATCATCATAATAGTTTAATTTTATTTTTTTGAGACTCGAATCTATGGAAATTATGAGTTTAAATGGAGTCGTCAAGCTGAAATGTTATCGAATTTGCTGTTTTGGCGGGTTTACAGTGCCTAAATAGTTTTACCAAGCAAAATTAGGAGAAATTTATAGAGAATTTGAAAACCATAAACAAAGAAAAAAAGAAAAAAAAAAATATAGAACACTGACAGGCTTCAGCTAAGGAAGAGAAGAAGCCCAATTGCATGGTGCTCTATCAGTAGGGATGAAGAGACAAGAATCAAAAAAAAAAATGTAAAGAAAAAAAAAACACTGTATTTTTTATATATTAAAAGAATAAAAATGAAAAAAAAAGAAAGCCGTGAATATAAAAAGAAAACAAAAATTAATATACATGATTTAAATTCCTCATTATTTTAGGATTATGGTGGTCCAGACCTAACTGGACCAGTCCTTCCCCATCTCTGCAGCCATCTATTTAGAATACATAGAATTTTTTTTTCCTACAATATCACAATGACTAACAATCCTCAATTTTAATCTACACATAAAATTTGACATTATTAGTGAAACTAATCTACACATATGATGAATTGCTTTTTTAAAATAATTGATTCTAATTAAATAAACGGTTGTATATATATTTACCATCAAACCACAAAAACATATTTCTATGTATGACCTTTGGGAGTTGCCTTCAAATCTAATATCAAACACTTGCCATGATAAATTTGTCTATTGAAAAAATTACAAAAATCTTATTAAAGTTTCATGAAATAGTATTTTATTTATCCTTTTCTTAATACCCATTGATCAACACTTTATAAATTTTATAAAATTTGATGGTATATTTTTTTTAGTAAACAAAAAAAAAAATTATGATGGGTTTTTAATTTTGCGTTTAACCTCTTATTTGATATAAATGAATTTCATAAAATTTTATAGAATTTATTTAAAAATTTATGATTTTATATTTATTTTAAATTTAAATTCATTTATAATTTTAAATTATTAAATTTGTAGAATTTGAAATAATTATACCAAATCCTATCAAAATAGTTGGCATTTCTAAATGAAATTCACAATTTTAAATCAATACATTTTAGATGACTAAAATACTCTTATTAACTTTAATATTTTACTCTTTAAATTTTGGTGAACAAAAATATATTGGTTATAAATTTGACACTTTTATTTGTTTGGAGCTATTTATTTTTATTTTTATTTTTTTATCAATTTTTTTATCAGAGGTGGGTCATACTTATAAGGTGGGATTTTTACTTGACTTCATTTTTTTTTTTAAATACTTCTATTAACTTTTTTATCATGATCCCTTCATTTTTTTTTTTATATTTTGATTTATACCTTATAACTTTTTAATTTTTATTGTATTTTTTCACTTTATACTCTATAAATAAATAAATATAATTTTTTATGGTCAATGTTATATTTTGTTTTTGAAAAATAGTGTATATAAAATGATATTATGGATAAATATTAAATTGAGTTTTAAATAATTATATTTTTTAATGTAATATGAAATTTTTGAAAAGAAAATAAGTAAATAAATAATATACTTATAAGATATTTTTGACCAAATGAAATATTAAAATGAATTCTAAAATTATACTAAACACAATATTAATTTTATTTGAAATAAATTATATATTTATTATTTAATATAATAAATATGAAAATTTATTTATAAATAAATTTTATTTAAAATTTATTTACAAATAAAATAAATTTCTTGATATAATTTAACTAATTATTCCAAAATTCTGAGATGTGTATGTATTTGATTTATTTGGCCCATATCATGATCATTAAACAACGACTAAATCATCCATCAATGAATTAATATATATATATATATCTCAAAAGTACTAAATTTAATCATAATGTAAATAGGAAAAGTAATTTATTTTTATCCAATCATAATGTCCCCTTAAATATAATAAAAATATTTTTTTTTTAGGCCGGGCTTGCATTATTATGATTCACGTTTGACCTATGAAATTAGGATCTTTCGAATTTGGATCAGACTGCGTTTTAGAGGAAAAATCTAAAATCTGGACTGACAAATTTATTGGACTGGTTGGGCCAAGGCAGAGTAAAGGTCTTGTTCTTCTCCATTAGGGTAAATGTAATGGGCCTCTTAGAATTTGGTCCATTCCAGTCCCTCCGCTTCATACAAATCCAGACAATAAAGATTCAAAATTGTTTACTTGTGTTCCCCATTAATAAGATTATTTATTATAGTTTTAATTAAACAGGAAAGAAACCCATTAAACCCTAATCCGAATCTTCTAAAGAAGCTAAAACCCTTAAACGCTTTCAAAATAAGATCCATAAGAACTATCTTCTTTTTTTATTTTTATTTAATGGATTCACATTTTTTTTTCTTATATTTCTCTTTTTTGGTAAAGTATTATAACACCCTCAATTTTTTTAGATGAAATATATATTTCTCATTCATGAAAATAAATAAATAAAATAATTAAAAATAAATAAAATATAAAATTTTATAAATTATATGCCATATTTTTAAATTCAATTCGAGTTTAAAGGATAATAATTTTTATAGACAGAAAGACAATTATTTGATAAAGTAATTGACTTTACATAAATATAAATTCTCTCAAAAAAAAAAAAAAACAAAAATAAATAAATAAATGCGCTCCACACGGTGATTATATTATATTACATCTCGTTATCCAACTACAAATATCAAATCGATCAGTCCTATTTGAAATTTTTAACATCAATCCCATATATGAATAATAATAATTTTAAAATTAAAAAATAAATATTTTCAAAAAAAATAATAAACAATTCCCATAAAAAAGAATCAAAACAAATAAAAACATAAAAAAAATACTAAAAATTTGCAAAGATCAAATTTGTTTGATTTGTATTATATCTCATATTATATGTGAATTTTTTTTAAGATAAACATAAATCCATTAATTTCACAAAGAAATTGTAAGAGGAATAGAGATATAAGAGTAATTCGGAAACTAAAATCTAAGACTTTCTTAGATTTGTAAACGAAAAATATTAGATCTATAGAAAAAATAGGAAAAATTCAGCTAAATTTTAAGAAATTCTTTAACAATTGTATTTGTAGATATGATATTGTGATAACCAGGATGTTAATGCTAAAAGTATACAAAGAGAAGGAGAGGTAGATGATTATTCTTCCCATAAAGAGAGTCACACCATTTAAACTCTCTCGAGCATCATTATAATCATATCTAGCACTACTACCGATAAGAAATGAGAATCTAAAGAGTTGAAGCCATTGTATAATCATCATTTCTTAAAAAGCACCGATCCTCTGATAAGAAATTGACACCAAGTGTTTAAAGTAATCATCTTGTTCACAAATTTTCAAGGAAAGTAGAAGCAACTATATGGATATTACACCCCAAATTATTACCCATAAAAGACAGATAATACTACTCTAAAACTAAGAGAAAATAGCAAAAGAAATTAAAGAGGAGAAGGAGGAGGTACCGCCCATCTCATGATTAACGCAAACACAATTAAAAAGTTAAAAAAAGGATGGAAAAACCAGAATATCTAGACAAAATTTTTGATATTATACATGGAAAATATTTTTATAATTCAAAAGTATTCAATATTTTCCCAATCCTAGTTGTTCAATTTCTTTAGTGCTTGCTTAATACAAATTAATGGGAAGAGTTCTTGCTGAGTGAATATAAAATAATTCAAGTGACAGAAGAGTCAAATATATAATAATAAGGTCTTGTGTGTAGTAAAAGATTTTGTTGATATTAGTATAATAATTAAAATTATTAATTTTGAAACAATAAATTAAGATCAAAGTGTATAATTAAAAAAAGAAAAGAAATTCAGGAATCTTTAATAATTCATTACCTAATTCCAAAACTCTTATTATTGTTAGTGCATTGTCTAGATAATTGGGGAAATTACATGTACTTTGCACATGGCTTGCAACTTGAAATTGAAGAAAATTGGGGAAATTACATGTACATATCTGTATATGTTTGCCTTCATTACATTCAGTGAATTGTATCAAGTCTTTCAGATTCAAAGTCCTGATGGTCTGGCAAGAGGAGAAAGAAAAACTGAATATCCTTAATCATCAAACTTCCTTTGTCCCTTCCAAGAACTCGCAAGGAAAACATTTTCAATTTGTTTTTTTCACTCTAGATTGGTAATTTTTTTCAATTTAATATTAATATTATTTCTTGAAAGTATATATATATATATATATATATATTTATGAAATAATAATGTGGACTACACAATATAATTAATCTATCTCTTTTAAAATATCTCATTATATTGATTGTGATTTGAGAGATTCGAATTTAAAGCCTCTATTTTTTGTATTTTAAAGGAAATGAAAATAAAAAATATATATAGAGGGTATTTACATGCCTAACTATAAAACTTAGTTACCGTTTAAAAATATACACATCAGCAATTGATAAATTATTGAGTATTTAGATAAATACCAATTGTCGATTCATTTTTTTTAATTTTGTAAAATCTGATAACATATAGGAATTACAATTACCAATTAAAATTTTTGCTAATTGAAAAAAATACTTTTATTATAAATCGATAATTGTGAATTGTTCATCCAAACAATTTTATAGTTTGAATAAAATTTCAAATTCAATTTCTCCTCTCCTATTTTAAAAATTTATTTTTAAACATTGAATTGATTATAAACATTGCTATTGGGAGGACAAATATATAATATCAAAAAAATTAAACAACATGAGTTCAAGCATTATTGGCTTAAGTGAGAAATAAACATAGTTGTTTAATATATATTGTATATATAAACCTGTTCTATTTAATTTGATCCAATTCATAAACCCAAAACATATTGCAATGGTTCTAGGTTGCTATTAAACTTATTATTATCTAGTTTTTTTTTTTTTAACTGATTATTCGTAATCGAATTTGAATTTAGAAAACAATAATTAAAATTTTTAAAAGTTAAATTTATCTTACAAATGATTTTCTTTATAAATTAAGATTAAAAGCTAAGATCATAATTTTAAAAATATATTTAATATTAGTGGGCATTCAACCACTAATCTACTAGTTTAATGATGTTGCTTAAAAAAAATATATTAAAGTGGCTGTTTGATAAAATTTTTTAATGTAATTGTTAATTTTTTTTATATTTTTAACAGTTATATTATAACGTTTAGTTACTGATAACTGTTAATTATTAAGTAATTATTAGGTAGTTAAATAATTAATATTTGAAAAAATTTTAAATTAATTTTTTTTAAAAAATATTTTTTTAATTAAAAAAGTTAAATTATATTTTAAAAATAATATTTAAATAAAAAAATTAATATTAATATTTATTTTTAATTATTATCGAATATAATAACAGCTAGTAATTAATAATAATTTTATCGAATATTTATAATAATAAAATATTAAATAATAATTATTAATAACTATCATCAATAATTAAATTAAATAAAACTTAATTAATTATATTTTAAATTAATCAGCACTCACAAGAGTTACTATTACATTAATATAATTCCTAAAAAAAATTACATTAATAGTGATTTGTTTGGTAACATCCACGTGGAAAGCGCACATCCATGTAAATACAAGTCCAAATGATGTACGAAACTGGTACATCTTAATGCTTTTAATTTCACTTTGAAAAGTAAACCTATTTCCAACATCCAGAATTTAGGCGGACATAAAGAATGGAATCACCGCCAGCTTTAGATTGAGAGATTAGAAATTTATATTTTTTAGAGTTTTCTTTTTAATAATTAAGATGTGATTCATAAAAATAAAAAATAAATGAAGTCTCATAAAAAATAATTTATTTTCTTCTAACATTAAATATTAATATTAAAATTTTTATAAAAATAATTTAATCACGTAAAACTTAAAAGAAAATAAAATCTATGTTTTAAAATTTCTAATAAAATATATAACATATAAAAAATTTCAAAGTGAATCAAACTTTGATATATTGATAAGATTATCACTTTATTATTATATTAAGACTCTGATTTAATATTTAAAAATTGATTTCTAAATATACAAGCTAAGTATAAAAAAAATGTTTACTTAAATTGAAAATCAAATTTATTCTCAATCAACATTTAAACTTGAAATAAAAAAATAATTCCAAAAGAGAGCAAATCACGGGGACCAATAAAAGGGTCATATGGGGCGCAAGAACAACACAAGAAGACCTCTAATTATGTGGAAATTTGGGACAAGATTTTGAAAATTAGTGACAAACAGACACATCTCACGGCTAATTTTGTGCTACTTTAACATGATTTCTCATCTCTTTTTGCTATATAAATACTATATGTTTAATGTGTCTCTTGGCATTTATTTTTAGACCCACTTAGTAACTTTTCTTTCTCTATATATTTAGAGCTTTCTTTCAAGTTGCTTATTATCAAGCAATACAATACAATATAATAATGGCTTTGTTTCTTTCTATTTGCTTATCACTCATTCTTTCTTTCTGCGTTGGCTTAGCTTATACAGCTGCTGTTCCTCCTCAGCCCCTTGATGGTAAACGATCACCTCTTTTTTCACTCCTTTAATGTACATTTTTTTTATCGAAATAATCAGGACATTCTTAAATTAAAGTAAGCTTCAACTATAATGATATTTTGATCTCTCCATTCAATTTCATAAGACATTAAATTTATGTATTTGCATTTTGTGTTCCAATAAAACAATTGTTGTCGTTATTGCTTATTAGTTATTATCCAACAATTTTACAAGTAATTTTTTTTTCTTTTTCATTGCCTGAATGATACAAGTAGAATGACATATTGTTAAGTTATTGTTTCATTTGTAAATGATATTTTGAAAATATTTTCATGGTTAGTGATCAAATTAGAATAAACTTAAAAATTTAGTTACTATTGAAGTCATTTATCCTTGTTAATGTTGAGGTTTTGAAACTTTTTAACGAAAATTATTTATTTGTCTAACATGATCTAACATGGGCAATTTTTTTTTTAGGACTAGTGGAGAATGGAAACTTTGAACAGGCACCAGCAAAAGCAAATCTAAAGAAAACATTAATAATAGGAAAATACTCCCTCCCCAAATGGGAAATCAATGGCAGAGTAGAGTATGTCTCAGGTGGGCCACAGCCAGGTGGCTTCTATCTAGCCATTCCTCGTGGGGTCCATGCAGTAAGATTAGGCAATGAAGGCACTATCTCTCAAAATTTGAATCTAAAGCCAGGCACAATTTATGCCCTAACATTTGGGGCAACTAGGACATGCGCCCAAGATGAGGTGTTAAGAGTCATAGTCCCTGGGCAGTCAAGTGACCTTCCTCTTCAAACCCTTTATAGCAGTGATGGGGGGGACACTTATGCTTTGGCCTTCAAGGCAATTTCTAAAGTTGTTAAGGTCACATTTCATAACCCAGGGATCCAAGAGGACCCTTCTTGTGGTCCTTTGTTGGATTCTGTTGCAATTAAGGAGATGCTGCCTCTCAAGTATACCAAAGGTAAATAAATCCACCCTTGTTTTTTTAATTTTTTTTAATAAAATAACAACCACTAAAAATATAAATAAAAAAATTGATAACAAAAAACTTCGTAATTTTATTAGAGATGTAATCTTAACATGTGAAAATGACATGATATTATTTAAATTCAATAAAAAAATAATTTTTTTAATAGACATTGATATATATAACCCGTCACCATATATTAATTTTTTCATAGAAGATATTAATAAACATTCACTTGTTTTCTCTTCAATAACCAGGAAATCTAATGAAGAATGGTGGATTTGAAACTGGTCCTCATGTGTTCAAGAACTTCTCAACAGGAGTCCTCCTTCCTCCAAAACAAAAAGACCTAATTTCACCACTCCCTGGCTGGATAATTGAATCCCTAAAACCAGTAAAATACATAGACAGCAAACATTTCTCAGTCCCTTCAGGACTCGCCGCAATCGAATTGGTTGCAGGGAGAGAGAGTGCCATAGCACAAGTTATTAGAACAATTCCTAACAAATTATACAATCTTACATTCACAATTGGAGATTCTAAAAATGGCTGCCATGGATCAATGATGGTTGAAGCATTTGCAGCTAAAGAAACCCTAAAACTTCCCTTTGAATCAAAGGGTAAAGGGCAATTTAAGATTTCAAGTTTTAAATTTAAAGCAATTTCTAATAGGACTAGGATTACATTTTATAGTGCTTATTATCATACTAAGTTACATGATTTTGGTCACATGTGTGGTCCTGTTTTGGATGATGTTACAGTATTTCCTATTCCTTATTAGTCATTAGCTTGCTCTAGTATAAGTTAATTGTTTGATAATTACTTTACAAATTATAATGGGGTGTGGTTAATTATGTGTAATTTTTGTTGGAGTCAAGGAGGTTTTGTTATAATCTTGATCATGAGAAAGTGTTTGTAACGGTCAAATTTGATCATTTTGGAGTTTCTTTTCAAATGATAATAACATGTTATAAGTTTTACTATTTTGTCAAATATTATCATATTAATAACCATTACAAGACAAATTGTACTCAGCCTACTATTATGCTATTCTTTTTATTACAATTAATTTAATTTTCATCGAAAGTTCGAATTTATTTATAATAATCTTTATCCTCTTTAATTATTTTATAAAACACTTTAACATATGTTTTGATTATATTTTTATTTATTTTATAAATCAACATTTAAGAGATAATTTTTTGAATATATAATCTAACATAAAATATATTTTTAAATTAAACTAGACAAAAAACCTAATATTAATGAACATGCAAACTAACTAAAAATACATTAGTAGTCTAATTAATGTAAAATCTAGTAGTACTCTTATCAACTAAGAAAGAAAAGAAAATAATCAATAGTCGAACAAAAAGGCACGACTTTTTCTACTAAAATCCAATGAAAATGACAGAAGATTTGAATAGTGTCTATGAATGTGCTGTAAAGCACATTAAGGAGGCGCTCTTTCCGCAATCCAAAAGGCAAAGGGAGAAACAACAATTATAAATTATAGGGACTAGCCCCACAATCCTTTTTTCTTTTTGCAACAACTAGAAGTGGATTAAATCAAGTACCATTTCCTATAAAGAAAAGTCATGAAAGTAAGAAGGTTTGAGATAGAAGTGTTTCGTCCGTCAATATGATGATAATTTTAAATATTTCAGTGAGAATTATTAAAAATATATATATTTATTATATAATTTATAATATAATTTTAATTTATTTAATCTCATGTAAAAAAATATGTAATTCATAATATTATTTTAATTCATTTAATGTCTGGTAAAAACTCAAATTAGCTATATGTAAACATGAGATTTCTAGAACTTATTATTTAATTTTTTGAACAATCCTAATATATTGGTCAGACCAGGGTACTAGATTTTTTCTTAACCTATCATGCAATGGTTTTACCAGATATTTAATTTTGGACAGAAATCTAAAACATAATTCAGATTTTCTAAGAACCTTTGCTATTGTGTTTTATCTAAAATTTTGTCAGGAAACTTAAATGCAAATGCAAGAAATCTCTCGATTGATGTTATGGTGTCTTGAGTTATGTAACGACCTAAAAACCTAACACGTATTTGAAAAAGTGAAACCTTTGATTTTGAAACTACAAGACCATCTTTTTTGGCAACATGAAAAAATATTTATAGGTGTTTGAAATGTTGTTCAATTGAGTTTGAAGAAATTAATATATCATCAATATAGACAATGTAAAAGTTTGAATAGGAATTAAAAATATCATTCATAATTCTCTGAAATTCTGAGGGAGCGTTTTTCATACCAAAAGACATGACATTCCAATGTTTTTGAGATTGTTATTTCAAAGAAAAAACAGTTTTAGAAAACAAGCGAATATTTGGAGAAAAATCATTTTGAAACTATTTTGCCAATAGAGGATGGATTCTTTATTGAAAATCCATCGAAAGCAGCTTCAAATTTATTTTTAAAAGGATGGTATTTCAAATCATGGGACAAAACAAAATCATAGTCTTATTACCTATCCATTTTGAAAGTAACTAGCTCAGCAAAATTCAAATGGTTCAAAAAACACCCAGACCAACCAGACCCATCTTATTCAACCTGCACCATTCAAAACATTCTTCATCCAAAATAATTGGGAAAATACTTAAACATATCAAGACCTTTTCCAGCTGACCTCCATACCAGAATTAACCACAGCTACTTTTACAACTACTGGGATTACCAGCAGATATTGTTTAATTCTTTTTATATCCAAAATGAAGGTGATAGCCGTTCTTGGTTATTTTACTTTCACAAAAATTTTCAAACAGCGTTCCTTCCCTTTAGGTTTATTCAATTGTGAAATTATTTTGGAAACACTCTAGAAATTATAATTCAAGAACTTCAACCTTATTATGAACTATTCAAAAAATCCTTCAAACCTTCAAACATATAAAAAGGTTTCACCATTTTTTTCTTTTTTGTTCAAATTCTTTCTGTCTTGGATATGTATTTGGTATTTTCATTATAATCATACATAGGATGGACAGTGTATCCTCATTAGGAGATTCAAAGTTAAATGGTGAGATTTTTCCAACAACAAAATTTCAAAAAATTATGTTCAAAACTTGCTAGTTAAGAACAATTGCCTTCCGTGCCTTCTGCAAACAACAAATTTCTTGGCACAGAGATCCTTTGGTCTTTCAAAATTAGCCTCTGCTCAAAATGAGGATTATTTTTATGATATGATTCAACAAATATTGGATAATAAGTCTTCCTCTTCAAAACCAATGTTTTCCAGCTCAAACTCTTATTTTGAACCTATTATTGACTTAGGAGATGACAATGAAAATAATTGTTTTGGTATTCTACCATCAATCAAAAGGTAGATTTTCAAAAATTCTATTGTAAATATTTTTCTGCTACATCATTAAGGTAGAATGTAAAAAAAAAAAAGTAAAAGAAAATATTTTATCATTTAAATTTTTGTATTTTCATTATCATTATAAAAATGGTAAAAATTATTTTTACCAACTTTGTAGAATATAAGTTTTATCTTCTGCAGACACTATAGTAGCTATTTTGTTTGCCGACACTACAGTAGCTGACAAAAACAAAAGATCTACAGTATAATGCATCTTATTTTCAAAAGAGTCAGGAAAAACTATAATCTCCATATGTAAAGACTGAACAGTCTGAAGCACGAAATTATTGCTGGTCCTTTCTCTCAGAACCTATCTGTCTTATTTTCCTATATAAAGAAGACAATTTCCCATCAGAAGTAAAATTATTTTTTTTTAGTTGATTTAGGGTTCTTCATTCCTCACAGAAAAAACCTCTAAGTCCTTAAGCTGTTCTCCTTTTAAACTTTTGTATTAATATTTTTTAACTTTCAAACAATCAATATAAGGTACTTCATACAATTCTATTTCTTTTAAGTATTTTCATATATCTTAAGTAGCAGACGTATGCTCTGTACTTGCCTTAATTAAGATCCTACATATCATAAATATGTGAAATTTATTTATTTTATATTTCTCTTTTAATGTTATTTTCAATAATGTCTTTATATTTTTAAATACTGTCTTCATATTGCATTCAATACTTTGAAATTTAACACTATATTCACTTTTTATAATTTTATATTTAAATTTAAATTCACTATAATTTCAAAAAATTATTTATGTAATATATGCATACACTTAAATTTTTCAATATTATATATTATTATTTAAGAAAAAATATTATTATTATGTAATAAATAATATATTTTTTAATGAAAAAATGTTTTCATATATATAAAATGTTATAAATGCTCAGAATTTATATATTTTTTAGAGTGTTAATCTTAAAAACTAATTATTAAGATTAGATAGTATAATTATATATATACTCATTTAATATTTTGTACTTAATTCATATGTGACTTTTTTTTATTATCTTAACATTTTCTCTCAAGTGATAACTGAATTAAGATAATTTTTTATTAAACTTAGTTAATACTTGTAAATTTATGATGAAAATTAGATTAATAGAATTGAAATTTGAAAGTCCATTACAAACGAAAAAACAATTAAAAGAAATTGATTATCAAATGAAATTAAAAGAGAAATTGAAATTCTTTCCCACTATGATATCATGTAAAAATATTAAGAGTATATATATTATTGAGAGTGTTAATCTCAAAAGCTAATTATTAAAATTAAAGAATTCAATTATATATATATTTATTTAATATTTTATATTTAATCCATACCAGATTTTTTCTTATTATCTTAACATAAAATTCAAAATAATTAAGGAATTTATATATGTAAATCAGGTTAAATTCAGATAGAAGATTAAGGTTAGGTGGGGCAAGGCATGCCTAAATTTGTCCTCACCTTGCCTATGGTGGCAAGGTGGGCAACTTCTTAGTAACTTGGGAGCGAGTTGGAGATTTTCCATGGAGACGAGCCGTCTATTCAAAGCACGCCGCGGACTGGCGTATGGTAAAGTCTTTCAAGGTGATTTTTAGATTGAAAATTTTAAAATTTATAATATTTATTAAAATTTTATAGGATTAAAAATTAATTTTTTTATATAATTTCATTATACAATTTATTTATTTTAAGGTATTTTTATAACAAAAATATAATTTATAAAATATTTCTTTTTATTAAAATACATTTTATGTAAAATTTTTAAATGAGAAATTATAATAAATAATAAATTTTCAACTATATATAAACTTTATAATTTTTTTTTTGTGAAACGAAAAATTCATATAAATTTATAAATTATTTAAAATTTTTCATCTAAAATCCTACATACCAAACATAGCTTATGAATTTTTGGTTCTCCTAAAATAATATTATGATGAAATGGGGTGTGATTCTAATAATATTTTGACAAATTTCTATTGATACAAACTTTTTTTTTTTTTTTAATGCTATTGATAATAACTTACAACTAATTTAATGTGTGTATTTTGTTAATAAATAAACTATAATAAGAATAAAAATTTTCCAAATATTAAAAGCAAAACAATAATTATTTATATATTAAACTTATTCAAAATCTGAACCTAAAATAATTATTTCACCATCTTGAATAAAATTATAATAATAATCATATAAATATAATGAAAATGAATTAATTATTCCATAAAGTCAATGGAACTATTTGTCCTCATTAGTACTAATTTCTTCTTGGTCAATTTTTAATTTTATCTTTTAAATTAATCAATGACTACAACAACGACTCGCACAGCATATACTCTTCAATTTCCATTCCCCCATTACGTTCTCAACCAAAAAAAATAAAAATAAAAATTTTGAGTTCTCAAATTATACACCATTTTCTATCTCTAAGAAGAAGCGGCAGGAATGGTGGTGGAGAAAGAGGAGGAGGCGGTGGCAGTTGCGGCGGCAGCGGCAGAGATAGTGAAGCCGCGCACGGACAAGAGAGAGTATCGGAGGATCGTCCTCAAAAACTCGCTTGAAGTTCTCCTTATTAGTGATCCTGATACTGATAAGGCAAATTCAAACACATTGTTTTTGCTTTAATTTTTCAATTTCTTAATTAAATTCAATTAATCGATTTGTTTTTAACACAAATTGATTGTTTATTTTCTTCTTGTCTCTGGTTAAAAAGCTCAGTGTGCTGCTTCAATGGATGTTGGCGTTGGGTACTTCAGCGACCCAGTTGGTCTCGAAGGACTCGCCCATTTTCTCGGTACTTCAAATTTCACTTTCTCCTCCAACTTCCTGTGTACTAGTTGAAAGTGAGAGTTTTTTTTTTTTCAATTTATAGATATTTTATATTATAATAAATTATATATATTATTTACTAATATAATAGAAAAACTGGAAGCATATATAAAAAAAAATTTTATATATTCAATAATATTTTAAATTTTTAGCAAACTAATAATAAATTATTATTTTTTTAAAAGTAAATTAAAAAATACAATGAAATTATATTTGCTACTTTTTTTTTTAAATAAGTCAAAAAGAAAAAAGAGAAACAAAGATATATTTCATTATATATCATATAACATCATAAATTATTAGTCTATTGATATATCAATTATTAAAATATATATATATATATATATATATGCAAAACTACAAAAGAAAAATTTTAAAATTCAAAAATATATCTCATAATATTTTATCAACTATCATATTATCAAAAAATAAAATCATAAAATTAATATATATATATATATATATATATATATATATATATATATATATATATATATATATATATATATATATATATATATATTTAAAAAAAACAAATATAGATTTATATATCTGTTATATCTGTTCT
>CANXYC011497810.1:0-20299 GCA_948193065.1 Aleurites moluccanus | reverse complement strand
ATATATATATATATTGTTGATTATAATTACTGTTTGAGTTATTATATATGATTGAAATATATGTTATTTAAATATATTGATTTTGGAGATAGATGATGATATTGAAATTGATTGGAGATCCAGAGGGATCATGATGACCGAGATGAGAATGAATATTATAGAAGTGCTATTTGTGTGTTTTGATTTCTTAGGCATAGTCCAATTTTAGAGGAGATGCTGTCGAATTTTCTTCAGCATTTTATAGTTATTTTGTATGATATTTGTTTGATGCATGCCATATAGATAGTTTATTGGGTTCTACGTGGTACTGGTCGCCTATGCATCACCTGTACCCTAGGACCGTCACGACTTCCGAGATAGGTCGTGACAATTTTGAACTTTCTTTAATTTTATTCCTAATATCACATCTGCAACACCCATATCCTTCATATCAAAATTAATAGATAACATTTTCTTAGTTTCTAATATCACATCAAGACTAGTCCCAAAAATTAGTAAGTCGTCAACATATAAAAATACTATTACTTCAGACTCATTATTTTTAAACTTAGTGTATATACACCTATCTACATTATTCACTGAGTATCCTTCAAAAATTATTACTTTATTAAGTTTTTCATTCCATTGTTTAGGTGTTTGTTTGAGACCATAAAGAGACTTAACTAGCTTACATGCTTTATTTTGGTTTCCAAGTAGTACAAACCCCTCGGGTTGATCCATATAGATTTCTTCCTCTAAATCACCATTTAGAAAAGTCATTTTTACATCCATTTGTTGTATAGTCAAATTAAATATAGCAACACATGCTATCAAAGTCCTAATTGATGCTATTCTGGCAACAAGAGAATAAGTCTCAAAATAATCTAAGTCTTTCTTTTGTTTGTACCTCTTGGCAACTAGTCTAGCTTTAAATTTATCTATTGAACCATCAGGTTTCAGTTTTCTTTTAAAAATCCATCTGCACCCTATAGGTTTTGTTCCAAGAGATAAATCAACTAATTCCCAAGTATGGTTACCCATAATGGATTCTATTTCACTATTAATAGCTTCCTTTCAGAAAGGTGCATCTGGAGAGGTTACTATTTCATTATATGTTACAAGATTATTATCTAATAAGTATACAAAGAAATCATCTCCAAAATCCTTTTCTTTCCTAGCACGAGAGCTTCTCCTAGGTTCAATTTCAGTTTTTAGGTTAATCTCCTTATTTGACTCATTAACCGTTGTGGGAATAAATTTATCTATTTTAGTCTTAAATGGAAAAATATTTTCAAAAAATTCTATATTTTTATTTTCAATGATTGTGTTTGCATCTAGCACATCACGTCTTAAAACAAGAAGTTTATAAGCAACAATATAGTTTGCGTAATTAACCAACACACAATCAGCAGTTTTTGAGTCCATTTTTCTCTTTTTAAGTTCAGGTAAAAAAGTCTTCGCAAAGCACCCCCATACTTTGAGATATTTCAAATTAGGCACATATTTTTCCCATAACTCATAAGGTGTTTTATCAATTTTCTTGAATATTATCCTATTTTGGAGATGACAAGTAGTTAAGATAGCTTCTCCCCACAAGTTGAGAGGTGCACCAGAATTCAAGAGTATTGTATCACATATTTCTTTTATGGTTCTATTTTTCCTTTCAGCTACTCCATTTGACTCGGGAGGAGTTACTTCATGAATTATTCCTTGATTCTCACAGTATTTACTAAGACTAGTTGACTCATATTCACCTCCCCTATCCGATCTAAGTCTTTTAATTTTTTTCTCAAGATTATTTTCTACTTCTGCTTTATAGATTAAGAATTTCTCTTCCGTTTTATTTTTTACTTCTAAGCAAATATACTAATGTATACCTAGAATAATCATCTATAAAGGTTACAAAATACTTTTTACCTCCTCTTGATACGTTTTGAGACATATCAGCTAAGTCATAATGAATTAAACTAAGTAATTCAAATTCTCTATGTTGAACTATCTTACAAAGTTTCTTGGTAGCTTTTGCTTCTACACAAATCTCATATTTACTAGGATTTGTAATTTTTATATCTTTTAAAATTCCCAAATTTTTTATAAGGTTGATATAAGAGTAATTAACATGTCCTAATCTAACATGCCATAAATCATCACAATCAATCAAATAAGCAGAAGAGAATGCAATATTATTATTAGAAACAAAATCAAATACATTCAAGTAAAGCAATCCATGATCAGCATAACCTTTCCCCACAAAGTTTCCATTCATAGTAAGTACTGCCTTGTTAGGCTCTATAGTAAGCTTAATACCAACATTCAAAAAAAGAGTAACATACACTAAATTACACCTAATGGTTGGCACATGAAGTATGTTGGTAAGGGACAATATTTTTCCTGAAGTCAGTTTAAGATTCACAATTCCTTTTCCTAGGACAGGAGTAGAGTGGTCATCTGCTACAAAGACATGCTCTCCTTCTAAAGGAGAGTAGGTGGAAAAAACATAGCGATTTGCACATATGTGCTTAGTGGCACCTGAATCTATCACCCAAACTATGTGATTTTCTACCATGTTCACCTCAGTCACCATTGCAACTATTGTATCCTCATCTTCAGATTCCACAAATTTTCCATATGTTAGTTATTGTTCTTTTATTCCTTTTTGTGTCTACATTGGGCAGCATAGTGACCTGAAACTCCATAAACAAAACAAGCTCCTTTAGTTTTCTTAGACTGATATTAGTTTGACCTATTGCCCTGGTTGAAATTGCAGTGTTGACCTTGTCCCTGGTTGATATGGCGTTTCTGCCCATGGTTATATCTAGAGTTGTCATAGTTTTTCTTTCTATCTTCAACTAAGTTGGCTTTATAGATTAATTCCTTAGCTTTTGTAGCTTAATTCAACTTTCTATTTTTCTCTTCAGTCCTAATATGAATTATAAGTTCCTCAAGAGTAAAATCTTTCCTCTTATGTTTCATATTGTTCTTATAATCTAACCATGACTCAGGTAACTTATCAATCAAAGATCCAACAACAAAGGTAGGAGGCAAAATAATATTTTCAGTAGTTAATTCATTAACAACCAAATAAAACTCATGAATTTGTGCAGAAAACATCTTTATCATCAGACATTTGAAAATGCAAAAAATTCCCTATAACATATTTCTTAACTTTAGCATCTTCAATAACATATTTCAAAACTAAAGTATCCCATAACTCAATGGCAGTCTTATATAAATAATAAACATCAAATAATTCATTGGATAAAGCATTCAAAAGGATAGCCCTATAAATTTTATCAGCAGAAGCCCAAATAGATAATTTCTCCAATTTGTCTTTTTTAACAATTTCATCATCAGAATAAATAGGGTCAGAAGGTTTTGATTCAGACAAAACATGGCTAACCTTAGCTATATCCAGTACCAACATCAATTTAGTTTGCCAATGTTTAAAATTCTCACCATTGAAAGGTTTTATTCTGGTTAAATCAGGAACAACCTTAGTGGCAGCAAGCACAGCATAATCAACATGATTAAAAGCCATATATTCCTTAAGATTGTTGTTCCTTAGCTATTTACCAGAATTAAAAAAATACAGACCAGAAACAATCACCAAGTAAAATAGAAATAATATCGAAACAGCTTATATGATTAGCTGAGGCGTGATATATCACTGTCCTTAAGGAATATTTTGGCCCCTCAGTAGGTCACTGATGCTCACAGGTCCCAACCGAAATCACCTCTAAGATTCAACAGCTATAGCTTCTTTGACTTAAGCACAAGAATAAAGAAGCTCCAGGAACAACTATGAAACTACTTTGATCAGACTTGGAAAGACTCTTTGTATTTTATGTGTATATACAAGACTTCTCTTTACTGTAATATATAAGAGAAAGAACCAGCGTTCACAGACAAAGTTTTAATGCCATAAATGGGTGAAATAAAAAAACAACGGTCATAACCATTAGTAAGAAGATTTTTCAGTTTAGGAAAAATAAATAGGTTTTAAGGACACCACACTCCACCCAGCCAAGCGCGCGTATGATATAAGATGTGCACCCACTTATACCACATACATAGTGTGGTCCACTCAGAAGTCCTTATTGACTATGAAGTTTAATAGTCAATATATACTCTTATAAAAATTTTTAATATTTCAATATGGGATAGAATGTCTTTTGATATAGAATGTCTTTTGATATACCCACTTATAAATACAACAATTGATATATCGGTGGGAAATACACTCCACTCAAAATTGACATCAAGTCGTTTGATGAATCCGATCTGTTGAAACCAAATGAAAGCTCTTCTCCATATAGGAGATACAAACAAACCTCTATAAAATAAAAATAATAAAAAAAGGACAATCCAACTTCCACAAATAGAAGACACACAAATAAATAAACATAAATATAAATAAATAGATCTAGATCTAACATCAAAATCTTATTCAAAACAGTAACGAATAACCCAAAATAAAATAAATACTGTACTGTTTTCAAGTAATCGACATCAAATAAGAAAAGAGAGATGACAAAGTTGGGGAAGGAAGAACGACGAATTTGGCAGAGGCAAAGATGATAATGGAGAAGAAATGAGACAAGAGATAATAGAAAAAAAAAAAAGAAGAGTAGGGGCAAATGGATGAAGGTGGCGTCTAAAACAAGAGGCTACATTTTATGTTTTAATTAATTTGGTAGAGACTTTGTACTTAAAAAGTAAGGAATATTATTATTGTTATTGAAAATTTTTAATAATTTTATTATCTAAACATATAAAATTTTTATTTGTTATTTTTATTTAAATAAAATTCAATTGATATTAAAAATTAGACCTAATAGATGGCAATTAAAAAATGCCAAAGCCCAAATTGAAATCTAATCTAAAATAATTATTCAAATAAAGCCTAAGGTTCAAACATTTGATCAGCACGTGATTGTAAGAAGACATAGTCATAGGTTGGAGGCGTCACCTAGCTTGCTCGACAAAGGAGTGATCTAAACAAAAGATTTTTTTTTCTCCAAACACAACCAAAATTAGAAGAAGCTCGACTATTTTCAAATTAACCTGGGATCTCGACTATTTTTGGATTGGTCTGGGGTAAAATCCATAATCTTTAGATTCTTAATTTAGTCACTTCACTAAAATTTTATGTTTAATTTCGAGTTGATTGGATGTTACTTTAAAATTTAAATTCTCATTAAATTTAGTATAATTTATATATTTTTAGGCTCTTTTCTTATTATTTCAATTATTATAGTCTATTAAATTACTAATTTTTTTTTTTTTTTTTTTTTATGTTTTCATATATTTAATTCAAATTAAATTTCCTATATATTTTAAAATTTAATGATTATTATCAATTATTTTACTAACTAATTACAAGTCCTAAATCAATGTGTACGGCCATATTCTATTAGTTGATAGTTAACTAAATTTTTTTGGTGGATACAAGTGATTAGACAAACCAGAAAAACACAAAAAATAAAATCAAACATCAGTTGGAAACCTAATGCATCCTACTACAACTGTCTACATCATTAGCTAACAACTGGGAAATATCATTTGGTTTCTCATTAGAGATATGGATTCCAATATCCATCAAAAGAGGTTGGTTTGCTGTCCAATGTGTACACACATTTACTTCCTTACAGCAGTGTATGAGTTGAACTTTTCATTGTTATTGCAAAAGCAACTTAATGTCAGAAAGAATAGGCCAATTAGCAGGTGATAAATTCGAAAATTAGATTAATAGTTTCCTTTGCATCCGTCGCCACTTGAATCCTTCAAAAGCCATATGACCATGCCACTTTTCAGACCAGTGAAAATACTCCATGATTCAGCTTCAATAGGGCTTTGTTGGTTAGATGGAAGTGGAGAGAAAAGAAAATAAGGGGAGAAAAAATGATATAATTTTCTTTGTTTGGTTAGTTAAGAAAAAAGAGAAAATAAAAGAAATAAAAAGATAAATTTATCTTTATTTCCTTTCTTGTGCAAATAGGAAATCTAAACAATATAAGAAAAATTAAAATTAACAGTATAAAAAAAATTAACATTTTTTTTCTCTTCATTTTCTTTGTTTGGTTTCCCTTTGTTGAGTTATGAAACCCCTCAAAGTATAGAGTATGGTTTTTTTAATTGGGCTTGGGCCAAATTGGAGGAATGAGTTGAATCTTGGATCTGCAAAATATGAAATAGCATCAAAGAACTAAGCCAAAAACACTTTGATGCTTAAGTCATTGACTTTATTTGAGAGAATAGTTGAGAGATTTTCTATAAGTAGAATGGATTGTTGATAAGTGGTTGAGATCCCATTAATGAGAGTTTACCTCTTATATTTATATTAGTGCGGGATGATTTTCTGACTTGACATGAGGGACAGGTGTCATGGTACTATTGGCAAGGTGAAGAGGTGGTCGTCCTAATCAGTGCATAAACTGTGTACTTATTTGACTTTGTGATAGCTTATCTTACAAGCTTGTCAGTGCAACTTGCAAGTTTGGGTTGAACTAAAGGGTTGGACTGTAATTCATCTAGTCCTAGTATTTTGATACTTATTGTGTTGATTTCAATCATCTTGACTGCTAACTTAGAGAATGGGTTGGTTTCCACCAGCGATGCTTCTCCTTTACTCGAGAAAGCTAGTCTTCTTTCTTGGATAACCTTATGGATGATATTCCTAGGGTCATCAGTGTGGTTTTTGAAGGAGTTATGCCACTTGTAATAATCTCATTTTGCTTGCTCTTCCACTGGAGGAATTATATGCCCAGCTGACAGAGTAATCTAATTATCCTTGATCAAACAATCAAATATCTCATAGGCCTTATTCAAATCAATTGAGTATTCTTTTTCTATTTTATTCGAGTTAAGCTCCGCTACCTTCTTCTTGAATGCTAATGGTTTACTTAAGGCCCAACATTTATATGGGGTACTTGCTTTAAATTTGGCCAACCACACTTCCTCATTAGAATCCTCATTAGAATCTGATGCTTTAACTTGATCGATAGTCAAAATCTCTAATAAATCTCAGTAATATGATCCTTTGGACAAAGTCTTCTTATAATCTTTCTCTTTAAGAAACCTTTCAAACTCATTAAGTCTGTCAAGGAGGTTATAGAAGTTCCTAAATTTATGGCCTTTAAAGTGTTCTATGATCATAATATTCATGCCACTAAGTACAAGGTTTACGAGCTCGACTTATGAGATATTGGTATTGCAATAGGCTTTAACCTTATTGAACTGAGCCATAAATTTCTTAGCCAACTCACCTTGCATTTGAGTAGTCCTTGCTAAGTCAACCGAAGTAGTTTTTGGTTAGTGTGAAATTGCTCTTCCATATGAGTTTAAGTGGTAGTAAAATCCAACTTGAGCTTTGTATACCATATAAAGGACAATCTAGTTAGAGAAGTATTGAATAATTGAAGTTTAAGAAAGTTCTCAACTAAAACTTCTCCATACTATATAGTGCATCTAGAAATATACTCAACATTATTTAAGCTATCCTCCCAAAAAAATGATAAACTCAAGGATTTTATAGCCTTTGGGAAATAGATACACTTGATCTAGTTAAGGTATGGTTTCCTATATACAGGTCGAGCAGTATATCTAAAGTCTATCCTTGTCACGACCCGATCCTATTGGGTACGTGACCGGCACTAGGGAACGAGAAAGCATAAAGCTTCCGGAACCCGTAGTAAGCCTGAATTACTACTAAACAACAAAACTATAATATGACAGTTGTAACTATTACAAAGCAAGGGCTAAGGGCCCACCTGACATACAAAACCTGAGCAAAATATTAACTTTCTGCTACTCATGGCTATTGTCAAATAATTAGTACATCTGATTTCTGTTTAACAAAAATAATAAACAGTATTATGACCATAAATTTAGCACTGAAAATAACAATACGAAGCTCTAAAGAATTTTAATATAAAGAAATAAATTAATTGCATAATAAAATAAAATAATACCACTGCCTGAGAAATAAAAGATAGGAATACTTAACTTTAAAACTAAATATCTATGAGCTCAACCCAGAACCTGGAAAAATACATATTTGAACAAGGGTGAGCGTATAACTCAATGAGATGATATATATATTAATTTAATATTCAGGTCATTTATTACTCTACATGAAGTGCCATATTACACATTCTCATCTATAAACATACATAATATTCATGATGAAAAATGTCTGTGGAATCCAACCTTATATGTATATGTTTTCGTTTATCGTAAATGGGAAGCCGACCCCCTCCCTTGGCTCTCTTAAAAAAAATCTAATTATAGGATCACAGTGAGTCCAGCTCTAACCAGACATCTTTGTATTCTTTTATCCATGTCCAGAGGCCAAAGTGAGACAAGCTCTAACTAGGCTAATCCCTGTAATACATCATCATCATATATCATATTATGTCATGTTTCGTCATTAATATTTTATGTATTAGTGGTAAATTCCACATCACCCTATTTTCCATCATAACACATACATATAATTTCATTCATCATCATCATCATTATATAATATGACATAAACATACATCATACTTCTACATCTAATGCAATAATGATAGTTTATATATATTTCATACATTAATGCTTTCATGCTATGTCCATATGCAATGTTAAATTAAATATATCAACTCACAACTTGACGACCATAGAACCATATAGCTTTTCTCGAAATGCCCGATATCTGATGGATAAAAATACCCAGCATACCTAGACCGAATAGTATAGAAAAGACATTAGAACATAAAAAATACATAATAGCTTCATTAAATTACAAATTGACTCCTAAGAGTTTGTTGAAATTTCGACAAAACCTCTCTTAAAACTAGAACATTGCCCGCTAAGACAAAAGAATAAATACTTCAAAATAGCTCACAGAGCAATCAATATCAACTCAAATAACCCCTCCTGAGTTTCCAAACTCATCATCACGACAATCATGTCAGATCACCAGGTCAAAATATAACAAAAATATTTATAATAAATATTGTGTATCTCAATTATTTGATCCATAATTATTTAATTAATTATAAAAGCTAAAAAAAAAATATTTTGCCATACTAATTCAAAATAATCTAAATAATTCATCATCTATATATAATTTCAAAAAACAAATATTAATTCAATACTAACATCAGTCAGCAATTAAATCCATAAAATACTTAATTTAATAATTATCCTTTGATTTACTATATCCCAATATAAAGTCTCGATATATTCCAATTTAATTCCAACATCTAATCCATCATTACCTATACATCATAAATAATAGATGTGATTAATCCATTTATCGGCACTTAATTAAAATAATTACTTCGTAAATAATTATTCATTAAACCCCAATAAATAATATTTACATCTAATTACCTTAAAATATTTTAAATTCATCTTCAACATATTTCTCAATCATAAATCTTAATAAATCATTTAAAATCCATTTCCTTATCAAAAATCAATTCTTTATACTTAACGATTTATACCTTTACAAGATTATGAATTTAATACCCACATCATCAAATTTTTAAATTATTAATATATAAATATAATCATTTTCCACCAACTTGGATTAATTTACCAAGGTTATAATCAATATTAAACTAGAAAGGCAAGGGTTTGGGTTATACCTAAGTAAATTTTTGTTCCAACTTTAGCCAGAAACATACCAAAAAATTTAAATAAAACTGCTAGAAATTCAGTAACCGGAGCCGCCATCAGAGCCATCGCCGACGCTACCGGTGGTCCAGATGTCGAGCCTGACATCATCTTGCTCGTCTCATAGCCAAGAATATGATTTTATTGCCCGCTTGCCGCCACTCGCTGCCGTTTGCTGGAATCAAAGTCCGAAAGCTTGGGTGGTTGAAAGTTTCTTCCTTTAATTTCTCGATCATCGATCATCCATTTCATCCATGGTTGGTGTCATTTGAAAGCTTGTGAGAAAAGCTTTCCATAAACTTCAAGATCATCCGGAAAGACTGCCGGAGCTTGCCAGAATCTCGATCGGAGCCTCTGTCTCTCTCTCTATCTGGTCTAAACCGATCTCCCCACTAACAGTTGATTGGTTGGTTTTAAAAGCCAACCAATCACTATTCACCAAATCAGAAAATAATTTAATTTTATTTTTAAAAGAAAAAATACATATATATATACAAAAACCTCAATTGACAAGAAATAAAAGTTGGCCTGGTGGTTGGAAGACTCATCCTCCCTCCCACCAGACCCGACTTCGAACCCCAGGAACATTTTTTTTTTTAGAAATGATTTTCATAATAAAAAATATTATGTCATAAAATTATGAATTTATAAACCACATTATCAAATTCTAAAATACTATCAATATCAATAATTTCATCCCCAAATAACTCGTAATAATTAAGATAATTATTTACCTAATTTATGGCACATATAAGAAAATAATTGAAAATTATATATATATAGATATATATATTAACTAGTCCAAATACAAATTTTACATTTATTTTCTAAAAAACAAACAACTTACTTTACTTAATATATAAATTAATAATAAATTTTCTCTTTCAATAATATCTAATTAAATAAATAAAATCAAAATTTAATCCTTTTAAAATATTATTATCATAAAAAATTTTCTTCAAAAATATTTTTTTAAGCTGAATAATTTTTATCTCATAAAATACCACTTTAAAATTTAAAAAAAAAAATTGAGTCATTATAATCTTCCCTCTTAAGAAAATTCATTCTCGAAATTTTAAACCACACTTGTTTCGCTTGCATCAAATCGAACTCACTACACTTTTGTTGCAGCACTCTAATACACTTCCTTAAATGTTACTTCTCAAACTCATGATATTAACTACAATTTTTACACTCACTCCTCACTTATAATGTTCCTCGGTTTATGATCATTTTCCTATACAATCACCTTTACTTCTTAACACTCATACTACATCTCTGGCATTCAATTAGTGATTTATTATTTAACTCATCTAATGACATTAACCACCCTCAATCTCCTTATTCGATAAAGTTACTCCACATATGCAACCTTTATTAATTATGAACTCCCGCTTCATTTTACTTATACCTCAACATAATTCCTTAATTCATAATACTCATCATCCATTTTTTTTTCACTGTTCACTTAACATCATACATTATTATCATTATACAAATAAAATCAATACTCGCTAAAGAACCTTAATTTAATCAATAAACAGTTATTCCACATCATATTTACTCTATGAGTTCCCTTGCATATCATACATAAGAATCACATTTCAAGAAAATCACATAATTCAATTTATTCTTATTCTTTCTATTCTTTCCTTAGGTTTCTTTCAGATTCATCATTAAGCATGATTTCACAGTCTTACTCTCTTTAAATGCTTTTAATCTTATTCTTTCATTGACCTTATCTTAGCATCTAATGAATCATCATTACTAAAAGGATACCTTCAACATCATTTATCCTCCTCTTGAAAAGAATCTTTGATCTTAAAACATACAACATTTACACATAATCATACTAACAGTAGCAAAAAATCATAACCTAAAGAGAACATAGAATTAAAGGCAATAGGGACTTAATAAGACGAAAAGGAATCCAATGATCCGCATGTAACAAGAACTTAGACTATTTAGAATTTCAATTTTAATCATACTATAGGTCACAGGACCTTTGCTCTTATACCATCTTTGTCACAACCCAACCCTATTGGGTATGTGACTGGCACTAGGAAACGAGAAAACATAAGGCTTTCGAAATCTGTAGTAAGCCTGAATTACCACTGAACAACAAAACTACAATATGACAGCTATAACTGTCACAAAGCAAGGGCTAAGAGCCTACCTGACATACAGAACTTAAGCAAAATATTAACTTCCTGCTACTCATGGCTATTGTCAAATAATTAGTATCATCATCATCTGATTTTTGCTTAACAAAAATAATAAATAGTACTATGACCATAAATTTAGTACTGAAAATAACAATGCAGAGTTCTAAAGAATTTTAATACAAAGAAATGAATTAATTACATAATATAATAAAATAATACCAATGCCTGAGGAATAAAAGGCAGATTTAAAATTAAATATCTATGAGCTTAACCCGAAACCTGGAAAAATACATATTTGAACAGGAGTGAGCGTTCAACTCAATGAGCTGATATATTGTAATACCCTATAAAAACATAACATGTTTTTGTGAATAAATTTCTCAGTATATGGTTTGAAATTATCGAAATGACTTAAGATAATTTTGAAAACTCAATTAGAGTGAAAACAAGAAACTTTTTCGAAAATTATCGATATCGATATCGCTGCCGCAAAAATAGCAGTACGATCGACGAATAAATTTTTCATTTTGACTTGAGGGTAAATGATTATATGTATGCATGAGTTAATACAGTAAAAAGAAAGAGGAGAAAAATATTTAAGAACACTGAGAAAGTAAGAAATGGCAAAATCGTAAATAAATGGAATTTTAGGGGTATAGTGAAATTTCGACAATCTGAATTTCAGAATGGCTCTGAAACTATTTTTATTAAATAGCATTAATAAAAATAAGATGTTTGAATATTTACTTTGAAATCCAAATCCCGATGGAATTGTCAGAACAAATAACCGAAGGAAAATGTGGCAAAAGCATAATTTAAGAAAAGTTGAAGGACCAAAAGAAAATTTACCATTTGTGACTTAGTATATAAGCTTTCCCTAGAAATTTTTTTGCCCATTTCTTCTTCTTCCAACCATAGCTTGTGTTCTTCATTTCCAATTGATTTTTCCTTCCATTTTGTTAAGGAAAAGTGTTGGAAACTTGATTTAAACACTAAATAATCCATCCTCCATCAAATTTCATCCATAAAAATCAAGAAATTTTCAAGAACCAAGGCATTGGGATTTTTGGGCATGTCAATATTTTGAGGCATAATATTGTTTTGTTTGATTTTATGGTTTAATTTGGGTTATTTGATGTTAGTTAGATTGGGTAATTGGTTTAATTGCATCAATTGATGCATTAAGCATTTTTGCCCAATTTTCAAATCTTAAACCTAAGTTGTATGGATGGATTTTGTGCAAATGAGTTAGGATGTATAAATTGAGTATAGAATAAGTCAATTGGATGTTTATTGGTGATTAATTGATGGTTATATTGTTGTTGAAAATTCGTTTGAGGAAAATTGCCGAATTTGCCTACTTTGAAGAATTTGATGGTAAAATAATTTTGCTTGGTGAATTGGAGTGCTAGATGAGTCTTTTATGCATCATTTTTCATGCCTAAATTATTAGAATGCAAATTGGAATCCTTAAGTGAAAACCCTAAAGTGGCCGAACCACTTTAGGGCAAATTTGCCTAAATTTTGTTCTTGTTTTCCTATGGCTTTTATATGCCAATTTGAACCATTTGATGATGTCTATTGATGTATATATATTGCCTATGGTATTGCTTTCAATGTGTATTGTTATTGATATTGGGGACAATATCAATGTTGCACCAAAACCTAACTCAAAATCTGTAGGCCAACCATTTGAATGCTATCGTTGCCAGCGTCAATGGCATGCCAATTGTGTCAACTTTTTTGGCTGTAAATGACCAACTTTTATTTTATTCCATTATTGGTTGCTAGACTTTTGGTCACCGTATAATCGATTATTATTGATGTCTTATTGACTATATTGCTTATTGAATTGATTGATGATGAATTTATTGATATTGGTGATACCATTGTTGTAAAATGGTATCTATTGATGTGTTATTATTTCTATTGATTCTAAGATGATTTGACAGAGCTGCCGCCCCGATAAGGTAGTGAGTTCATACTATCGGCATTGTGCATAATGTATTGTTATAGTACCCCATACTAGGAAGGGATGTCCTAGTCATACGACCCGTACAGTCTTATGTTTATTTATATGAGTGATTTGTGCTTGACACATCTATATGCGTTTCATGGCTCTATAGCTGTCATTTTCATCTTATCCATGTGATATACATTCCATTGATGTGATTGTTTACTTACAGTCATATTCTGTACTTGATTCTATATTACAGAGATTCTGAGTAGATTGATTCATTATTTCATCTGCCTATTGCTTATTGATATTCTATTACCTATTTTTATTGGTCGATGTATATTAGATTCACTGAGTATCATATATACTCACCCTCTCACTGTTTACCCTCTCAGGTGCAGAGTAGGAGGCATATATCCCAGCTTTTTGACTCTCTGTGGATTCTGCAGTTTTATAGCAGTGTAATTATATTAAAAACTGAATATTTTTGTATGTTCATATCTTAGCTGCTCCATAGGTTTTGTACGATATAGTTAGTGTATGAACATGTATGTATGGGAATATTGGAGATTATTAATGATATGATTATGGTACTTACAAAAAGTTACAGAATGAATGACAGAGTGGCAGAATTAATAGTGTATATGTGTAGTGTATGGTTATTTACTGGTATTATTGATTCATGATGGGTATAGATATTTCCACTGCAATATTGTTATTGTATTGATGAGATTGATGGGTTCTACGGGTACTGGTCGCTTCGGCATCTCCTGCATCTTATAACCGTCACAGCCCGCCGGATCGGGTTGTGACAGAGGTGATATCAGAGCACTAGGTTACAGATATCAAAGCACTAGGTTATAAATATCAGAGCTTTGTGTTTACAGATAACAGAGCATAGGTTATAAAGGAATAGTAAATAAGTATAGAGTGGGTAGAGTTAAGTGAAACAGGGAGCATAGGAATTCCTGTATCGTCTTTTATAGAATTCGTCAAGTATGTGTATAAGTATTCTGCATATCTGTAATATACTAAGTACGTGTTCTATTTTTTTGACAGTTTACAGAGATGTCTGACAGCGGAGACAGAGATACCAGAGAGGCTGAGGTAGCCTCTAATGAGTCCCTAGTCAGGAAAGTTTATGTTTCTGAGGGATCGTCTAGATCCCGATAGATTACAGGGGATACAGAGAGGAGTGATGACCCTTAAGATATGAGATGATGAGGGGAATGATGGATCTGCATATAAAACTGGCAGAATTGAGGCGGGAATGATAGAATGTACCGCCACCTCCAGTGCCTGCAGCAGTGTCACCCCTTGTTGCACCTGCTGCAATACCAGTTGCTCCAGCTCCTGTATAGCCAGCTGTGGTTCTTGGAGAGCCTATTATATAGGGAGCCTGCCGAGTTATTGATGAGGGCGCAGCATCTATGTTTAGCTTGCTGAAGCTAAGTCTGCCAGAGTTTAGAGGCGACAGAGGCAATGAGCCAGTCGATTTTCTTGAGGAGGTTAAGAAGGTAGTTAGGAGATTACCTTATTCTGATATTAGAGCTATTAAGCTCGTGGGTTTGTTACTAAAGGGGAAAGCCTGGACATGGTTTTCTCATAGGATGGAGCTCAGATTCTATGGCGATCATCCTCCTACTTGGGCTGAGTTTAGATAGGGACTGATTGAAGAGTTCCTGACAGAAGGGGTAAAGATCAGGAATTTGATACAGTTTGAGCAGCTAGAGCAGGGTGGTAGGTCAGTGGAGGACTATGATGAGGAGTTTATTAGGCTAAGTAGGTATGCTACACAGATTGCTCCTGCTGAGGTAGATTTGATTGACAGGTTCAGGAGGGGTTTGCATGCTTCACTGCATAATGCCATTTTGGCTACAGAGTTTACATCTCTGACTACTGTCATCGATAAAGCTAATCAGATGGAAGAGAAATATAGGTCAGAGAGAGAAAAGAGAAATCAGAAGAGAAAGGGTGGACCAGGATCTCAGAGTAGGAGGGGGAGAGCAGCTCCCAGTCTAGACAGATTGAGCCAGTGCCTAAGTTTGATCAGAGACCTTCATCTGGCAGTTAGAGGAGGAGGACACAGAGTAGAGGACCTTCGGTGCAGTCTGTACCTACCTATTCTCAGGGTTCACCTAGACCTGCTACGCAGATGCCCACTGTACCCATTTGTGGTTTTTGTGGTAGAAGGCATGGAGGGGAATGTCGTAGACAGTCAGGTGCTTGCCTGAAATGTGGGCAATATGGTCACTTTATTAGCATATGTCCCTTGTGGAGTGATCATCAACCATCTGCTATAGTTTCTCAGCCCACTGTTCAGATGAGTCAAAATGTTGCCAGAGAGGCTCCTGGTAGGGGCAGAGGCAGAGGACAGGCATCTAGCAGCAATCAGGTCCCAGCAGGCAGAGGCTAGGGGCGAGTGTTTGTAGTGAACGCTTAGGAGGCATAGGGATCTGGCAATATGGTCGCAAGTACTATTTTGATACATAATGAGATTGTTGATACTTTATTTGACTCTGGTGCTACACACTCACTTATTTCACCACAGATTGCACCTAAGTTAAATAAGAAGAGATAATTGTTGAGTGTGCCTCTAGTGATAGCTACACCTATGGGGGAGAGTGTAGATGTTGATTATTATGTAGATGTTGATTATTATTATCCTGATTGTGTGATAGAGATTGATGATAACATTTTGCGTACTGATTTGATTGAACTACCTGTGTTAGAGCTAGATGTGATCCTTGGTATGGATTGGCTAACTACACATCATGCTGTTATTGATTATTATAGAAAGAGGGTTAGATTTCAGCCTGAGGGGCAGCCTAAATTTGAATTCTTGGGTGATCAATGGGAATTCAGGATTAGTTTTGTTTCTGCTATCCAGGCTAAAAGGATGATAGGGAAAGGTTGTTCAGCCTACTTGGCTCATGTGATTGATGTGCAGAAGATTTTTATAGATATTGATCAGATATCAATGGTTCAGGAATTCTCTGATGTTTCCCTGATGAGTTGCTAGGTTTGCCCCAGATAAGGAGATAGAGTCTGAGATTGAGGTGTATTCAGGCACCAATCCGATATCCATTCCTTCGTACAGAATGGCACCAGTAGAGTTGAAAGAATTAAAGGTGCAATTATAGGAGTTATTGGATAAAGTATTTATTAGACCGAGCAGTTCTCCATGGGGTGCTCCAGACTTGTTTGTGAAAAAGAAGGATGGCTCCTTGAGAATGTGCATCGATTATAGATAGCTGAACAAGATGACAGTGAAGAATAAATATCCGTTGCCACGGATTGATGATCTGTTTGATCAATTGCAGGGTGCCAGTCATTTCTCTAAGAGTGATTTGAGATATGGGCATCACCAATTGAGAATCAAACAGGGTGATGTGCCCAAGACTGCTTTTAAGACCTGATATGGACATTATAAGTTTCTAGTGTTGCCATTCGGGTTGATTAATGCATATGTTGCATTATGGATTTGATGAACAGGGTGTTCAGGCCATTCTTGAATAAGTTTGTCATAGTGTTCATTGATGACATTCTTATCTATTTCAGAAGTGAGGAGGAGCATATAGAGCATCTGAGGATAGTATTGCAGACATTTAGAGAGCATTAGTTGTATGCTAAGTTGTCTAAATGTCAGTTCTGGTTAGCAGAAGTGTGTTTCCTTGATCTTGTGATTAGTGAGGAGGGTATTATGGTAGATCCTCAGAAGGTTGAAGTAGTTGTAAATTGGCCTCAGCCTTCTAGTGTTTCAGAGATCTGTAGTTTCCTTAGTTTGGCAGGATACTACAAGAGGTTTGTAAAGGATTTCTCCAGAATTGTTGCTCCGTTGACTTGAAAACAGGAGAGATATCTGTGGACTGATGAGTGTGAGAGCAGTTTTCAGACTTTGAAATCTTGCCTCACGAGTGCTCCAGTGTTAGCATTGCCATCAGAGGATGAGAAGTATACAGTGTATTATGATGCTTCTCGAATTGGATTGGGATATGTTTTGATGCACCTTCGGAGAGTGATTGCTTATGCTTCTCAGCAGTTAAAAAAGCATGAGGGAAACTATCCAACTCATGATTTAGAGATGGCAGTTGTAGTGTTTGCATTGAAGATATAGAGGCATTATTTGTATGGGTCTAGATGCGAGATATATACTAATCATAAGAGTTTGCAGTATATACTTCAGCAAAAGGATCTGAACCTCCGACAGCACAGATGGGTTGAGTTGCTAAAGGATTATGATTGTTAGATCCTTTACCATCAAGGCAAAGCTAATGTAATAGCCGATGCACTGAGCAGGAAATCTATGGGCAGCTTAGCTCGCATCTCTGTTATCAAGAGACCTTTGATTCATGAGATGCAGGAGTTAGCTGTTATGGGTGTAGAGTTAGATTTTGGGATCCCTGGATCGAAACCAGGCTTTGATAAGCCAATTTCAGGTTAAGCCACTATTGATTGATGACATTAAAGTGGCACATGATAGAAATCCATATCAATTGAAGCTGAAGAGTGATGTTCAAAATGGTAAGGCAACAGAGTTCATTGTAGAGAATAATGTATTGAAGTGTGGGAAGAATATATGTGTGCCCGATATTGATGGGCTATGAGATTAGATTATGAGAGAGGCTCATTATTCATCATATAGTGTATATACTGGGATTACCAAGATGTATCATGATCTGAGAGATGTGTATTTGTGATCTCGTATGAAGAGAGATGTAGCTCGATTTGTCTATACATGTTTAACCTATCAGCAGGTTAAATTTGAGTATCAGAAGTCATCTGGCTTGCTTCAGGAGATTGAGTTGCCTAAGTGGAAATGGGAGCAGATTATTATGAATTTTGTAGCCAGTTTACCGAGGACTACTCGGGGTTATGACTCCATATGGGTTATTATTGTAACACCCATCATTTTCCTAAATAATCTTTGAATATATTTATGTGTATAAATTTATTCTTTTCATTTGCTTAATTAATTAATTTCAAAATAAGTATAAATATTTACTTATTAATTATTTTGGATAATGGAAGAAAATGAGTATGGAAAATTTTGTGAGAAATATTGATTGAGTTATTGAAATTTTCGTGAGAAATGTTAAATGTTAAGAAATTGAGAAATTGAAGGCAATAGCGAATCTGTGAAAACTGGGTAAGTGTTCCAGCCGACATTGGCGAGCTGACCTTGCGAAGAGGCAATGCCGAGCTGGCCTAGTGAAGAAGAAGTGCGAAGTGGAAATGCGAAGAGGGAATAGCGAAGAGGAAAGGAGAAGAGGGAATAGCGAGGAGGAAAGGAGAAGAGGAAATGGCAAAGAGGAAAGGCGAAGAGGGAATAGCGAAGAGGAAAGGAAAAGAGGAAAGGCTAAGAGGAAATGGCGAAGAAGAAATGTGAAGAGGCATGTGCGAGCTGGCAATGCGAAGAGACATTGGCGAGTTGGCATATGCGAACTGGCAAAGGCGAGCCGGCAATGCAAAGAAGCATTGGCGAGCTGGGTCTGATGAGCCGGCAAAAGGTGAGCTGGACTAGCAAATTGAATCTTGGCGAGGCAGGATTTGTTAGTGCACAGTAACGGGATTTTTAATAAATAAACAGTAACCTATTTAAGAGAGGTAGTAGCTGATACTTAAAAACGTTAAGTCATTTTTTTTTCTTTCTTTCTATCATCACTGCGTTCGTTCCTTCTTCTTCCAAAGCCTGATCACTGTTCAACGTTTTCCTCACTGATTCTCATGTTTTCTCCACAGAATTTTCTAGATAAAATTATGAGAAATATATATACTATCTGGGTTCATCCTTTTCAATCCATAGCCAGTGAGGAGGGGCTGGAAATATCGGCAGTAACAATAAAAGGAAATTTCTGTCGTGAGCACCATTTGAGGTATATGTTCATTTGCAGATTTTTATTGATTAAATAGATAGTATTTAGGTTGAAATGAATGGGTTTAGAGTTATTTTAGCTAGATTAACTCTAAATAATGGAAATCCCTAAATTTTAGGTTTATTTAAGACTTTGAATATTGAATTGATGAATTTGGAATGAGAATCACAAATTGATGATAAAATTAGTTAATTGGGTGGAAGAGAACATGAATTTGATGATTAATTTAATGTGAAATTGTAGATTGTGGAGATTGAGTCCTCAAAGTAGCCAAATTATGGATCTCTGAGGAAATTGGTGAAATTGGCTAAGCAATTGATTGTTGGAAAGATAAGGTGAGTTTTACATGCATCATTTGAATTACCAAATTGATTGTTAGACACCATTTGGAAAAAACCTCAAATGGGCCGAACCCTTTATTGTGAAATACTCCTTGATTTCCTTTGAATGTGTAACCCTATTCTCTTATCCAATAAATGTATATTGTTATATATCTTTATTTCATTGATACCGAATGTTCTAAAATACCAAACCTTGCTTTGCTTACGAATTATTCTAATACCGAATTTTGATTGGATATTGAATATTGTATTGGCATGGCCATTATTGATATTGAATATTGAATATTGAATTGATTGGAAATCGAAATGATTGATTGA
>CANXYC011497534.1:0-20548 GCA_948193065.1 Aleurites moluccanus | reverse complement strand
TGTATTTCATCATGCTACCATTAGCATTTCTATCTACAGATCATTAATGGATAAATATGACTGTCATGAATATTATAGCATACTCATATATATATTATGACTCACTGAGTATAAAGTTTTACTCACCATTTCAATGGTTCAATGTTTTCAGGACCTCAGTAAAGAAGTCATCCATTGGCTATATCATCTTCAGCCTTGGATCAGATGTACGTATTAGAGGTCACTCCTGTGTATAGAGTTCCTTGGTATATTATGTATAGAGGTTTGAATTGACTTAAGTAAAATGTTAAATGATCAAATGATATAACATAGATATGTATATATTGTACATATATATGATATATGAATTTGAGATAAAATGTATATGTGTTATATGATATGGATGAAAATATTGAAATGCATTTTGAGTTGAAATTGATAAATGGAGGATATAAGGGGATGTATCTTATATTAGGAGTGCATTTTTATATGTTTTGCGGATAGCTTAAGTCAGAGTTACAAAGGAAACTCTGTCAGTTTTTCTGTAAGAATGTTTGATAATATGATGATTTTTTAAAAAAATTATCACCTAAAATGTATCATAGGTTAAGTTATGATTATAAAAGTTAAAGCACGGGTTCTTCGAGGTACTGGTGGCTTAGGCATTACCCATACCCTAGGACCGTCATAGTCTAAAGTTAGGTAGTGACACTGATAGAGAGGAACCAGAGGTTAGCTCTAGAGCCTCAGTGCAGGGGAGATGAGCAGATTCTGAGCCACCTAGGTCCCGTAGGAGGACAGATAGTCAGGGAGGGGATGATGCTCCTTAGAGGCAGGAGCTACGTGAGTTTAGGCAGGAGATAGAGAGGAAAAACCAGGAGTTGGCAGATATATTACAGGCTCACTTGGTTGGGCAGGCTGCAGCAGCTGTGCAACCACTAGCACCAGCACCACCACCTTTGTTTCCTATTCCCCCTATAGTACAGCCTATTATGCCTCCAGCAGCAGTACCACCTACAGTGGTGCCACTTGTACCAGAGAGGGTACCGGCAGTCAGAGAGAGGGTTAGAGGTAGACGTTTGATTCCAGAGGGTGGTGTTTCCCTTTTTGAGTTTAGGAAGTTGCAGTTGCCTTCTTATCAGGTTGAGTATGGTAAGGATCCTTTAGATTTTATCGAGATAGTTGACCGGACGGTCAGGGGTTTACCATGTTTAAATGCCAGATTGATTAAGCTGGTAGGATCATTGTTACAGCGGGATGCCTCCACTTGGTCTGATGAAAGGATAGATGGTAATATCAGGAGTGATAACCCTATGTCCTGAGCAGAGTTTAAGCAGAAATTGCTTAATGAGTTCTTACCTGAGGGACTGAGAGACAGGAACAGTGCCAGATTCGAGCAGTTAGTCCAGGGCAATATGAGTGTTTTAGAGTATTCTCGTGAGTTTAGGAGATTGAGCAGGTATGGTAGGTCTATAGCACCTATAGAGGCATATTTGATCCGGAGGTTTCAGAATAGGTTACAGTCAGCTATCTGTAACAATCTGTTGGCTACACAATTTACCTCCCTGTGTACTATTATTGACACTGCGATGCAGTTAGAGATAAATTCTAAGAAGGATAATCTGGGAGAGATGAGAGGAGATTTCAGGGGGATTCATCTAGATCAGGGCAGAGACCCTTTCAAGCTGGTTCTTTTAGACCTGCACAGACACAGCAGACATATGTTCAGAGAAGTCAGGGGAGAGGTGCATCTAGAAGGGGTAGTATGAGATCCCTAGTATCAGTAGCCTCCCGGGCAGCCAGTAGATCAGTACAACAGTTACCAGAGCTGCCTCTGTGTAGTTTTTATGGAAAGAGGCACACATGAGAGTGTCGTTTACTGACTGGAGCCTATTTGAGATGTGGAGAGTGCAATCACTTTTATAGGGATTGTCCTATGTTTAGGACTACTCAGACTACTGGTTCTATAGGGTCACAGCCTAGTGTGCAGTTAAGTCGAGGTGGAGGTGGCGCAGGTAAGGGTAGACCAGTAAGGCGGTCATATTTAGCTGTTCCACCACCTACAAGCAGAGGACAAGGTAGAGTCTTTACGGTGACTCCACAGCAGATTCAGGGCTCTCATGACACCGTAGTAGGTAATCTTTTTGTTTGTGGTAATGATGCATATGTGTTGTTTGATTTGGGGACCACACATTCTTTTGTGTCCTTTGTATTTGCTATGAGATTGGGTAGAGAGCGAAAACCCTTACAGGTACCCTTAGAGGTAGCTACTCCCTTAGGTTGGAGTGTTGATGTTGATTTTGGGTTTGAGAGATGTGATGTGATTGTCGAGGGGAGAGTTTTACCTGCAGATTTGGTTGAGCTACCTATACTTGAGTTCGATGTGATTTTAGGCATGGATTGGTTGACTACCCATCGTGCTATGATAGATTGCTTTACGAAGCGGATTGAGTTCAGACCAGATGGGAGTGATGGGTTTTCTTATTAGGGTGATACAGACAGAGGTAATCTCAAATTCATATCAGCTATTGGGGCTAGACGACTTCTTCAGAAGAGTTGTATTGCTTATTTGGCTAGTGTGACAGATACTCGGTAGATAGTTCCTGAGATTGATCAGATTCCTATGGTTAGCGAGTTTTCAAATGTTTTTCCTGAGGATCTACCGGGGTTACCACTGGTGCGAGAGATAGAGTTTGAGATTGATGTCTATGCGGATACAGATCCTATTTCTATTCCACCTTACAGGATGGCACCAGCAGAGTTGAGAGAGGTAAAGGTACAATTGCAAGAATTGTTAGATAAGGGGTTCATCAGACCTAGTAATTCTCCTTGGGGAGCACCGGTACTATTTGTAAAGAAGAAGGATGGGTCACTCCATATGTGTATAGACTATCGGCAACTGAATAAGGTGACAGTGAAGAACAGGTATCCCTTGCCTAGGGTAGATGATTTGTTTGATTAGTTGCAGGGTGCTTCTTACTTTTTGAAGATTGATCTTCGGTCGGGTTATCATCAGCTAAGGATTACGGAGAATGATATACCGAAGACTGTATTCAGAACTAGGTATGGCCATTATGAGTTCTTGGTACTTCCTTTTGGATTGACCAATGCACCAGCAGCATTTATGGATTTGATGAATAGGATTTTCAAGCCCTATTTAGATCGATTTGTGATAGTGTTCATTGATGATATTTTGATATATTCTAAGAGTAGGGAAGAGCACGAGGAGCATTTGAGGATGGTGCTACAGATTTTGAGGCAGCATTAGTTGTATAGGAAGTTATCAAAGTGTGAATTTTGGTTAGAAAATGTATGCTTCTTAGGGCAGATAGTGAGCAGGGATGGTATTAGAGTTGATCTGCGGAAAGTTGAGGCAGTTTTGAGTTGGCCTCATCCTATCAGTGTGACAGAGATCCGGAGTTTCCTGGGGTTGGCAGGTGTTAGGTTGATATTTTATCTATTTAATTAGGGACAATATTAAATAATCCATACTTATTTTAAGTCCTTTTAATCTATTTTAGCCATTAAATTAAGTTTTAGTTGAATTTAGTTATTAGGTAAATGAATTTTTAGTTTTAGCAATATCTTTCTTAATTGTTCTTAATTAATCTAGAAATCTGGAATAATATTTGTCTCTGGTAAATAAATTTCTAACAAGGGAAAATTGCATCCCAATTCATAGTTTTTATGTGCAGATGTGAATTCGGTAGAATTGGCACAGCGACTACAAGACACAGATTCTATAACCGGGTGACCCGGTTACCTTGAGTTGTAAAACCGGTTAGCGCTGATAAAATTTATTCACGCGCTAACCGGTTTATCAAGACCCGGGTTTTAACAATCAAGACCTGGTTTTCGAGGAAATTTGAGGGTTTAGAATCTGAGTATATCTTTCTACTATAAATAGACGCCCTGAACTTCCAAGAGAAGGGGAGAAACTCAGGAGAATATTAGCCGCCACCAGGATTTACGGAGGAGCTGAATTTCTATGATTTTCCCTTGAAGATTTGAGATTTGATGCAGAATTTATTTTCAGAACCTATTTTCTTTCATTCAGTATTTGTAAGGATTATTTTATTATAACATTCCATCATTTATTATTTGTAATTCTTGTTGAGATGATATTCGGATTGTTAAATTTAAGTATTTTCCTTTCGATTTTCATTATGAGTAGCTAAACATCTTTTCAGGGTTGAGATGGATTCATTAGGTTGATTCTTAGATTTTGACGTTTGAATTAATTAGAGAAGATTACTTAGGATTAATCTATTAATTTTGGGCTTTTAAAATAGTGAGATTAATTGGCCATTGATTTTGCTAATTAATGATTTTATGTGAAGTAGCGAGAGTGGAAGCATAAAATTGGTTCGTAAAATTAATAGACCTAGGGAACGTATTGTTTAGAGATAAGGACACTCCTTTGTGATTCTTGTAAGGGTTGTCCAAAGAACTTAATGAGTTAATGTTAATGTCTTAAGATCATGAGAGTAGACTTAAGTTTAGCATAAATATTTGTAATTCGCCTTGAGAGAGGGTTTAACATAATTTTGGGAAACCTGGTCATTAATCCTAAATCGTCGAATCTAATCAAGGAGAATGTCAAGATTGGATAATTGCCTATTGATGAAATCTTAACCCTGGTTTTTTATAAATCATATTTTCTATTTTAAACTTATTCTCTTACTTTTATTTAACTTGTCTACTAAAATTCACCCAACCTTATTATTTTTCCAAATAATAACAATAATTGGGAGTGATTCTTTGATATTCCCTTCCTCGTGGGAACGATACTTACTCATCATTATTACTTGCCACGCGACCTGTATACTTGCAGTACCGCAAAGTCGCAACAAGAATGAATAAAAAGGGAAACTGAATTGTATAATCTAATGCATTAAACAAAATATGTGCACTTTGGACTTTGCCTTTTTGGGTCTTAATTCAATCTAAGCCTGTTTATCTTTCTACATGCTTAGGCCTTACAAGCCTCATGTTATTTATTTTACTTTGTCCCTATATGGTTCACTCATACAACACAAATGTATGCACAACATACTTTGCAAAATGGCATTCTCTTTCTAATCATACCAAAAACCATATTTACTATAGGTATGATGTAAAGCATATAGGCATGACATTAACCATTTGGTTTATACACAAATGACCAAAATAATGATGCATGCACCAAATTATGTATAAGTTAAATCACTTTAGACAACTAACCTATAGAAGCCTTTTGTATGGCATGGAAAGATTCAATAAATCATGCCTTATGTATTTAAAGTACATGCTCCAAATTGTTCATTCTTGGCATCATGTTCATTTTAAAGTCATTTGACCATACATTTAATATGCCATATAGTCAAATAGTAATAAACATGCCAATTTTCAAGTTTATAACCTAAACTAGGCATTATAGTAATAAACATGCATAACTAAGCTTAACTTTGGCACTTTTAGTCCTAGCATGCTTCTGAGTTAATAGAAACTATAATGTAGTCATTTATCCTAGGCTTCATGCATCTATTCATGACATATTAACATTCAAATACAATTAGAAGAATCAAGTAGACATAAAAAAAATAAAGAAAACAAGCCAAGGAGACAAACAATTGCCTTCATGGCTCAAGAAATGCCCAAGAGCATATACAGAGTCGTGTGGCACTTTTTAGTCCCACACGGGATAGGGAAAGGCAGTGTGTCCCTTCCCAAGGGCAATATGGCCCTTCTGTCTTAATTTTAGCCTCCTATTCAAATGCAAATTGTTTTTGCAACTTTTTATAGATAAATTTTGGTACTTTTTCATCCTAAATGATTAAAAAACTAATCCTAATGATCCTAAGTATTTTAAACTTAATCAAAATGATGTCTTAAATAAAGAAAAGAAGAACAAAATAGTGGCTAGAAGCAAAAACATGAGTCTCATGCAAAAGGGACCTAAACATGCTTTCTAGGTTTTTTTTTTTTAGCTCTAATTGATTGGATTTTCACTTAAGCATAATTAAACATCTTGTAAATACAGAATATTGATTCAAACTTAGTTCATATTAAGAGATTTTACAAAGAAGAAGTAAAGAAATATCACATGGATTGTGTCACATCCCATTTTTAGAACATGACAGTCCTAGAGCACAGGTAAACTTAAGGTCACCATATACCCATAGAACCCTTAAACATGTCAATCGTCAATCATTCATACATTAAATCCATTCATTAATATTCAAATTCCGTTTAACAATAATTAATCTTGTAGAAATTTTGGTAGAGTCTCCTTTGTATTTTTAAAGTAATTCCCAATGTGAATAGTACTCAATTCACATTTCAATAATTTTTTCAATGTTCACAACCTGTATAAAAATTTACACTCCCAATATTTCACCATCCTTATATCCTCAACTCCATAGTCCAAATACGCATATATAGCACTTTTATATTTTCCTTTCATATCATGTCTCAATATCTTACTCACTTTTAACATTATCATTATTGTTACCATTTTCCTTATAGTTATCATTATCTTTATCCTTAATTAGTCTTTACTCATTTTGCATTAATTATATAAATTACAGTAACATGTCATACCACATTTTTATATTAATCACACTTACATATATAAAATCAACTATAACTATCTATACCCCGGATTATACCCATGGAGCTCTAGAGTACAAATATATTGACTCCAATGTAACATTGGAGTCTTCAAGTCCCAAGTACAGAGGAGAAAATTGACTTGGAAAGTAGCTCCTATTACTGCTTTCCTAAAAAATAATTAAATAACCACGAGTGAGTATAAACATACTCAGTGAGTTAAGTATACATCATTCAAACATTAAGGTCTAGTAAATAACTATATGATGAGTCGGTAGAAGTTAAGTAATAATGAATATGAGTATAACCAATTGGCATAATTAAAGGCTAATAATTTGCACACCAAATGCCAATAATAAGGAGAATGATTAACAATAATGTATGATACTGGTATGGATAACAATGATAATAATGACAAATAACAATGAAGTAGGGAAATAGTTTCAATGGTAGATAGTGCCAACAATGGTTGGTAAGTATCATATCAGTATGTGGAAGTGACAGATGAAGGGCCATTAATAGTAACAGTATATCAGTATGACTAGGACAAATCCCTTCCTAGTTAGGGTAAACAGTATACGGAGTCTATTATACACAATGCTGATAGTATTTACCCACTACTCTATCAGTGCGGTAGCTATGTTAGGTCCACATAGGCAGTAAACTTTGATGATAATTCAAGTATTCATTGGAATCATTTAGGTGCAGTGAACAATCAATAGGTAAACATGGCTTGTTTATTAATCAGTGTCAATATAGTTCATTAAAAATATATCGGTTACGTTCTTGGTATCAGGGTGGTTATCCAACAATATACATTAAGGCATTTGATTGAACATTTGATATGCACAATAGTTAAGGTATCATGGTGCAAGCCAATTAAACTCAATGTCACAAATCAAGTTCTCAGGGTAAAGCAATACTATAAGTATTTCAATTTCAATAACAATTCAATGGCAATAAATCAAATTGAGCCTAGTTAATCAAAAGATGATCAATAACAATAAAAATAAGGCATCCAGTCAAGAAGGAAAATTCTTAAGGAAAATTTAGTAATTCAATTTATGGATAGGCAAAATAATGTATACATAACTCACCTTGTTAAACAACTTCATTAATTCTATTCACTTCCTCACTTAGATCTTTCACTTACATCATCCTTATTATTTGATGCTACATATTAATTAAGCATTAAAATAAATATTTATTTATATGTCATATACTATTCTTAACTTTAGTTTACTTAATACTCATATATTCCTCAACCTAGGGTTATGGCTTTTAAACTTTTACTTGCTTTCCTCATACTGACAGTCTGTGTTCTTCTGCCTATAACTCATGCTAAAACTATCCAATTTCTTTGAATCTTTTTCCTAATTAAACTAGACAATATAGGTTCTAACATATCCAAATTTTAAACATGTTCAATTAATTCACAACATACGGTGATAGTTTGAACTCAACCTTACTGTAAGCCTTACTGCCCTGCATTTCAATCCGGGTAGTCTCTACTTCTCTGGATGTATCTCATAAAATAACAATCCAATGATAAAAAAAATTTTACAAGACTCTAGATAAGACATAAATAAACACTTTTTATGTTTAACACTTAACCTAATTCAGTATCTAAAATTTTGTAAAATTAAAACACAATACACTTTTTGTAAAACCTACATCTGAGTCAGTCTCTTTTTTTACTTAATATCTCTTTTCTCACTTCGAATTTTCCAAATTCCTTTTATATAAATATAAATAACACACAAATATACAAATTTTATGTTTTATACTTAAGTAAATTAGGTAATTAAAGTCATGGAATTATAGATCCAAGTTACTGTTTCTACTAGAGTCCGAATTTCCAGATTTCATACATAACCATAATTTCCTTTCCTACTTGATCTTAATATATAACTTTCAAACAAAACCCTAATTCCTCAATCATAAATATACATAATTTCATGTTTTTATCAAATCAATGAATTCAATAACCATTCAAATTATAAATATTATTAAATTAATAAATCATCAAGAAAAATATAATTTTTACCTTAATAAAAATTTCCTTCTTCCTTGTCACCATGGAATCCCTCCTTCTCTTTTATCTTTAACCTTCCTTCCTCTATACTATATTCACCTCCTATTTACCTTTTCATCCTTATGTTAACTTGAATATTAGCTTCTATGAAGAAATCCCTCTATAAACTATGTTTAGAGGTAAAGTTTTTATGTAGGAAGATGAAAAGAGAGCAAAGGAAATACTTGGTTATAGGTTCGACCAACTCAAGCTTTTTGGTATTTTCTTTTTCAATAATTTAACTCTTATTATTACACTTATATATATGTATAATAAAAATTCAAATATAAATAGAATAATATTTGATAGATAATTGTAGAGAATTATAAAAAAATCTAGATAGTTAGGATATTTTTGATAAATTAATCACTTATTTTATTAATTCTTTATAAATAATATCTTTAAGTAATACAAAAATAATTTTTAGCTACATATCATATCATGGCCAGTCCACTTGTGGTGAAGAAGTAAAAATTATTTTGTTTCTTATTTACTTAAGGAAACAATAAAAAGAAAGAAAATAAGTATGAAAACTTTTATTTCATTAAAACTTGACAAGTGTAAAGGTATTTAATATACTATTTGAACTTAAGTAAAACAACTAAAATTCAATTTATTTAGCCATATATGGCCGGCCCACCTTAGCGTTAAAAGATAAGAATTTTTTACTTTTCAACTTATGTAAATGGTGATAAAATTTGGTGGGTCCTACTTGCCTTTACTTTGGAAAAATTCATTTTTCCTCCTTTAACACCTTAATGCTTTACATACTCATCCTCTATTACTTCCAATGAACTTCTATTTAGCTCTTTTTCATTATTAATCATCCAATATTGACTCCCATTTACTCTGTTTAACAATTCATCGCTTACTCTTAAGCCTTTAATCTTCATACCAAATTTTTTCTTAATCATTTTATCTTACTTATTTGATTAATTCTCATTAACTTAATTCAAGTCTAACATTTATCATACTTTCTATTATGTCCCATTTACTTAATTCCTCAAATTTACTTATGTTCTATACTAGCTTATATAATTATTTTCACATAATTGTTTTTAGGATTTTGATTCTTATCACTGTCTAATCATTACTTTCCAATACTCCGATTCACTAAAGTCTCATTGGTTTTCTTAGGTGTTATAGATTGTTACCAATCCATGTGAGTATGCCCCAAAACTCATATTATTGCTAAATAAAAAGAAAAGAGGAAACTACACAAACCTGGACACACCATATCACGTCTTATATTTGGAATATGATGGTCCTAGGATGTGGAAATAGTCTAAGATAACTGACACCCATAGAACTCCTGTCATATTCTGTTATCTCAACCTGACAAATTACTATTCATATTATGTCTTATACTTTTATTATTTAAATATTATTCCATATTCACTATCATTCCAGTCCCATTATATTCAATATAATTATAACTTAACTATTCTTAAACATATTATACATTAAGTCTCTACTTCTGACCTGTAAAATATTCAACCACTAATAGAATTTGTATAAACATACTCAGTGAGCTCAATATACATCATACCACATTAGAGTTAGGTGGATAGCAAGAAACATGATATACAAATAGTAGATAACGGATTTGAACACCAACTGTTATAAATAGAAGCAATGAATATAATAATGGTTGTGTAAAAAAGGACAGGTCATGAATATCATTTAGTAATGTGGAAATGACAGATAATGGGTCTTAACACTTATAACATTATATAAATCATATATGAATTACATAAGGCAGGCCAGGTCTTATGGTTAGAATAATTACCCTTCTTAGCTAGGGTTACAGTATTCATTGTGCAAAATGCCGATAGTACTCACCCAATACCCCATCGGTAAGGTAGCTCTATCCAATCAACATTCATAAGGCAATAGAAGATGTTTCCAATATCAATGAAGCAATGAAAATGGAAAGTATACCAATAACATATCAATGAACATTAAACTTATTCAATATTCAATCATTGTTTACAATGGCTCATATATAAGCAATGGTATCAATAACAAGTATCACAATTGATATGACAATCAAATGTGGGTTGGATAAAAAGGAGGTCAACCAATGTAAGTTACTTTGGCACAATTGGCTAGCCAACATTGTTGCTGACGATGGCATTGGCTTTTTAGGCCAATGGAGGGTTCATTGAGGCATTTCAACAAACACTTGCTTTGCAACTTTCAAGCAACATTTTGGCTAGGTTTTGTTGCAATTTTGATATTGCCCAAATATCAATCAACAAGCTCACAATGTAGGCAAAATAATAGGCAATTCAAATCAAACATCAAACTATTCCAAATGAATCAAATTAGGCTTGAAAAAACAAGGAAAACAAAGCAAAAATTCAAAGGAATTGTCACAAAATGGTTCGGCCAAAATAAGGATTTTTACAAATGGTTTCCATTGTTCATTTTGGCAATTTTTACATGTAATATGATGCATAAGGAACTCACCTATAACAACCAATTACTCAAATTTGCTTCCAAACTCCAAGAACAATTATAGGTGGCAAAAGGAACAACTATACACTTCTTTGGTATCTAATGAAGGTGGAGACCTATTTATAGGCTTCTTCCCCTCACTTGAATAGGAAAAATCAATTCCAAAGATTTCTATTTAGATTTAGTGAAAGTTTCTAAATAGAGAAACCTCCTAAATAATTAAAACTAAGCTTCCAAAATAATTTTAGGATTACTAGCCTAAGCAAGAAATCCCCAAACTTCTTAGCTTTTGACTAAAATCTTCCCTTTTAATTAAAATGCCAAATAGGAACCCATTTTAGAAACTAATTTGGCACAAAGAAAGGCCTGAAAAATTCTAAAATTGGAAGAAAATTGGACCAGGGGATGGTAGAAGCGAGCAACGACGACAAGCACACATTGGCCCAAAGCTCCAATGCTCGCGAAAGAGCCATGTGTCTTTTCTCATAGCTTTGTGTCCCAAAGAAGATTCATGCAGCTCTTCAAGAAGCCACACGACTCTTACAAGGTGCCACAGGCCCTGGTTACCACACTGGCCAAACAGCTTGCCCAAATGGGCCCGTCTATCTCTCGCGCACCCGTTCTCATGTCTGAACTGTTTGAAATGATCTGAAACTTTTCAAAAATCTTTAAAATAGTTTTTAAAATCTTTTCAACTAAAACAATAACTTAAAATTGCATCAGACTGGTACAGGCCTGATGGTTTGCCGCAACAGGGCTTGTGACCGCTCATATGCCTGATTTACATCTGGACCTCTGAACTTGGCCTAAAAAACCCGAAATCATTTTGAAATATATTTTGATCTATTTTATATTAAAATACAAACCCGAATCATCAATTGTCAAGACAATCCTAGCAATTTCCTCGATCAAAAAGTAAAAACGATCACTTGACAAGCAACATTTTTCTCACAATCTTGACTCTTGATACTACAATATTGGGCTTTGGCTTGGGCTTAAGGTGCATTGGAAATTGATGCTAACACTCACCATATTGAGAACCATATATATAGTGTTGCACCACCTACCTGTGAGTAGTTTAAAAAAGCTTTGATGGATGAGTTTCTTATAGAGGGAGCAAAGCAGCGTAAAATAGTTCAGTTTCAGCAGCTTCGACAGCGGAACCTTAGTGTGCCAATGAGTTCATTAATCTGAGTAAATATGATAAGAGCATAGTACCTACAGAAGCATATTTGATCAATCATTTTAGGAGGGGATTATATGCTTCTTTATATAATGCACTGTTGGCAATAAAGTTTACTTCTTTAACGAAGCTCACTAATAAAATTACACAGATGGAGGCCAAATATAAAGAGGAAAGAGAAGAAAAGGAGCAGCGAAGGAAAGGGAGAATAGGTAGCCAATAGAGAAGAGGTGAGAGGAGTTCTCAGACAAAAGTATTAGAGTTTATGGGCAAAACTAGCCAGAGTCAACCATCGGGTAGCCAGAAAAAGGGACGTATCAGAATTGTTGCAAAACTATCAGCATCTGGATTTTCCGGGGTTCATCTAGACTGGCATAGTAGATGCCCAGCATTCCAACATGTAATAGATGTTGGAAAAGACATGGTGGAGAATGCAGATGGGAAACTAGTGTATGTTTAAAATGTGGCCAATAGAGACTTTTGCTAGAAATTTTCCTAACACTGGTGTTCAGCAAACTACAACAGTTGCATCTCAACCCACTGTTCAGATGAGCATAAATGATAATAGAGGAACTGGAGGTAAAGACAGAGGATAGGAGAATAGTCAAAATACCAGTCAGGCACCAGCTAGACTGGGCAAGGCAGAGTCTTAGTAGTGAACCCCTAGGAGGCACATAAATCCAACACTACAATAATAGGTATGGTTACTATTCAGCATGAACTTGCATGAGTATTATTTAATTTTGGAGCTACGCATTCATTTGTGTAACCATACTTAACACTTAAATTGGGTAAAAAAATAATTAATGTAAATACCACTAGAAATATCAACTCATCTGGGTGAGAGTATAGAGGTAAAATAAGTGTATATGGGATGTGAAGTAGAGGTCGAGGCTGGGAAATTGACAGTGGATTTGGTAGAATTATCAATGACAGAAATGGATGTGATTTTAGATATGGATTGGTTAACTAATCACTATACAGTAATAGATTGCTATGGGAAGTGAATAGAATCCCATCCATAAGGGTATGATAAATTTATGTGTCAGGGTGATAAAAGCGATACCATAACCAAATTTATATTAGCCATTGGAGCAAGTCGACTTCTTCGAAAAGGTTCTCCAGCATACTTGATGAGTGTGGTGGATACTTAATCAACTCCTAAGGGATTGGATCAGATGCCTATTGTTAATAAATTCCCAGAGAGAGGTAGATTGAATTTGAGATAGATGTTTATCTAGGTACCGATTCTATTTCAATTCTACCATACCGAATGTCTCCAACATAATTGAAGGAATTGAAGGTACAATTGCAGGAGTTATTAGATAAGGGGTTTATAAGATCGAGCAATTCATCATGGGCACAGCAGTGTTATTTGTTAAAATGAAAGATGAATCACTTCGAATGTGTATCGACTATCAATTGTTAAATAAGGTGACCATCAAGAATAAATATTTGTTTCCTCAGATTGATGATTTGTTTGATCAGTTGCAAGGAGCTAGCCATTTTTCCAAAATTGGCCTTAGATCAAGGTATCATCAGTTATGGATTCGGAAGGAAGATATACCGAAAACTGCATTCAGAACCTGATATGGTCATTATGAGTTCCTAGTGCTGCCATTTGGGTTAACTAATGCCCCAACTGCATTCATAGACCTGATGAACCGGGTATTCAAGCCATACTTGGACAAGTTTGTTATTATATTCATTGATGACATATTTGTCTTTTCTTTAGTAAAGAGGAGCATGAGCAGTATTTTAGGATTGTATTATAGATACTGCGGAAACATAAGGTGTATGCTAAATTATCGAAATGTGAATTTTGGCTCACTGAAGTATACTTTCTCGAGTATGTGGTGAGTAAAAATGGCATTAAGGTAGATCCAAAGAAAGTGGAGGCCGTAGCTAATTGTCCATGCCCTATTAATGTAACAGAGATACAGAGTTTCCTGGGTAGTTACTACAGGAGATTTGTCAAAGACTTCTATAAAATAGTAGCTCCATTGATTAAATTGACAAGGAAGCAGGAGAAATTCCAATAAACTGATGAATGTGAGAAGAGTTTCCAAACACTGAAGACATGCCTTACTATAGCACTAGTATTAGCTTTACCATCGGGAACTAATGGATTTTCAATATATTGTGATGCATATAGAGTTAGATTGGGTTGTGTTCTAATACATAATGGATGGGTAATTACTTATGCTTCTCGGCAGCTAAAAAAGCATGAAAATAATTATTCAACTCGTGATTTAGAGATGGCTACTATAGTGTTCACACTCAAAATATGAAAGCACTACTTGTATGGAGAGAAATGTGAAATATACACTGACCATAAGAGTTTATACTATATTCTGCAGCAGAAAGACCTGAATTTGCGGTGGTGGAGATGGGTTGAGTTGTTAAAAGATTATGATTGCCAGATAATGTACCATCCAGGGAAAACTAATGTTGTGGTTGATGCATTGAGCAGAAAGTCAATGGGAAGTCTAACTCACATTGCAACTTTAAGAAGACCATTGATTAGAAAGATGAAAGAGTTATTTGATATAAGAGTTCAACTAGAATTGGGGACCCAGGATCGGAACTAGGCTCTAATAGCCCAATTCCATGTAAAGCCACTGTTAATTGAAGAAATTAAAGTTGAACAAGACATGGATCCATAGATAATAAAGCTAAAAGAAAATGTCCAAGCAAAAAAAGCTCCTAATTTTATAGTTGATAATGGTGTATTAAGATGTGTGTAACGGTTATGTGTGCCAGATATGGATGGGTTAAGGGAGTAGATTATGAAAGAGATGCATTATGCACCTTATAATGTTCATCCCGGGGTAACTAAAATGTATCATTACGTAAAGGAGCATTATTGGTGGCCTACTATGAAACGGGATCTGGCTAAGTTTATATCTATATACTTAGCATGTCAGCAGGTGAAATTTTACCATCAAGATTACTACAGGAAATAGAGTTACCAAAATGGAAATGGAAATAGGTGACTATGGATTTTATAGTGGGCTTATCGAGAACACCTCAGGGATATGATACTATTTGGATGATAGTTGATCGTTTAACTAAATCAACTCAGTTCTTGGAAGTGAAAACTAGTTATTCAGCTACACATATACTCAATTATATGTTGAAAAGATTGTACGGCTGCATGGTGTACCTTTAACTATCATATTTGATCGAGGAACACAATTCACATCATGATCTTAGTAAAAGTATCAAGAAGCGATGGGAACTCAGTTGTATTTCAGCACAACCTTTCATCCACAGACTGATGGACAAGACTTTAGAAGATAGGCTCTAGTTATGTGTACTTAATTTTGGAGGAAACTGGGATAGATACTTACTATTGATCGAATTTACTAATAACAACAATTATCATTCTTCCATCGGAATGGCACCATACGAGGCCTTATATGGCAGAAAATGTAGATCATATGTTTGTTGGGTAGAACCAAGGGAAAAGCATTTAGAAGGCCCTGATTTGGTCAAAGAGACGATGGAGAAAGTTCCTATCATAAAAAAACGAATGAAGACCGCCCTCAATCGATAAAAAAGCTATGCGGATCCTAAGCGAAAAGATATGCATTTTATAGTAGGTGATCATATGTTTCTTAAATAGGCGTGATATGATTTGGTAAAAAGGGAAAGCTTTCACCAAGATACATCGGGCCATTTGAAATACTGGATAAAGTCAGCAATTGTCACGACCCGTTTCCGGATCGCGACGGTCCTAGGATGCAAGAGATGCCAATGGCGACTGGCACCTGTAGAACCCAGTATCACATGCAATATCTATAACCATCAACTTATTAATCAATTTACTCAGTTACTATTCATTCTGCAATTCTGTAAATTTGTCTATAATTATGCTATTGGTTGTAACATCCATTATCATATAATATATCAATACTCAAATATTATATAATATCATACAATATGTTCATATCCTAACTAACCCATATATACCCCATGGAGCAGCTAGATTATGAACATCAAAAATACAGTATTCAAAATAATTACATCCATAACCAAGACTGCAGAAATCCACAGAGAGTCTGAAATGAGGATTCTGCTATCTACTCAGCACCTGAAATGGGAGACAATGAAAAGAGTGAGTATATAAGATACTCAGTGAATTTATATCAATGAATATGGTTTGGATAAATCTCAAATGGTAACAATAATGACAGTCGGTTAATATAATCAGATTATAGAATCAATATCAGAAAATGACAGAATGGTCAATAGTTATATCAAAGGAAAAGGTGTAATATGGAAAGACAGATAAAGGGCAGAACAGTATGGACTATATGTAAACATACAGTCTCCAATCATATCAGTATCAGTAAGCATAAGACTGATCAGGTCTTATGGCTAGGACCAGAACCCTTCCCAGCTAGGGCATCAGTAATCAATGTGCACATTGCCGACAGTATATACCCACTACCCTATCGGAGCAACAGCTTTGTCAAGCCATATTAGGGTCAATATAAGAATGAAACATATCAATAGACACCATTATGCAACAATGGTATCACCAATGGCTATAAGCTCAATATCAATCAAACTAAGTAGCAATTTAATCAATGGCATTGCCATAAACAATATATAATTAATGATAATCGGTTTGGTAAACAACAAATATATGGAACAAAGATTGGATATACAAAGAAAATTAATAAGCCAATTGGCATGCCAATGTCACTGGCGACAATGGCATTCAAATGGTAGGCCTATGGAAGAAAAATGCAATAGGCCTATGGAATTACAACTAGGCATTTTATCAAACACTTGGTGGGTAAGGTTGAATGGGCAATTTGGCTAGGTTTTGATGCAAATTTAACAATGCCCATTCAATCAACAACAAAGCCACATTGTCAACAACATAATAGGCAACAAATATACAATAGTAAACAACATTAAAAGGATCAAAATAGCTAAGGAAACATGAAGAAAACAAAGCAAAAAGTACAAAGGATGAATAGTGAGGTAGGGTTCGGCCAAAACTCATGTTCCATATATGGTTTCTAATTTCAATTTCAATGCAATATACATGTTAAATGATGCATATAGAACTCACCAAGAGCTTCCAATTGCTTAGGAAAATTTAATTCCACCAATTTCCTTCAAAGGAGGCAAATATGGCAACTATGGTGTTCTTGATTTTTCACAACAAAACAACTACCAATTAAGCATCCATTAGCCTCCAATAAACATAGTCTAAGTCCAAATATCATAAACTAACACTAATTCAAATAGTAAAGCAAACAATTTCAATTTATAACTTAAAATTATGGATTTCTATTCAAATGCATCAATTGATGCAATCTAACCTTAAACCCATCAAATTCAACCTCTAAATCATCTAAATAAACTATAAAATCAAACAAAACAAATCCTAACCTCAAATGGATGGTGAACCTGAAACCTCCCTTGCCAAAATACTTGAATTCTTTTATGATATTAAGGAAGAAATAGGTTGGAAATGGTGGAACCAAACTTGATTTCAATTTTCCCTAAGAAATTTTGGTTGGAAATGAAGAAGAAATGGAGGAAAAGATTGAAGAAGTGGTTCGGCCACTTGGTGAAGAAAGGAAGAAGATGGAAAAAATTTCTCTAAGGCATTCTTATATATTAAGCAACAATGGCAAATTCTATTTTGGTCTTTAAACTTTCAAGTAATCATACTTTGACCCCAACTGCTTCTGTAATTTATTCTGACAATTCTGTTGGGATTTAGATTTCAAAGTGAGGAATAAAAAATCTTATTTTAATTTATACTTATTTATAAAAATAATTTCAGAGTCATTCTGAAACTCAGAAAAAATAATTTTCACTATTTCCCTCGAAGTTCCATTTATTTATAGTTTTGCCATTGGTTACTTTTTCAGTGTTCCTAAATTTTTTTCTCCTCTTTTTTTTTTATCATAATTACATATGCATTTATGTAATCTTTTATCCCTAGTTAGAATAAAAAATTCAATTGTTGCCCGGACTGCTATTTTCTCGGCAGTGTTCCTGACACCGACGATATCTGAGAAAGTAATTCATATACTTTCTAATTGTGTCTCTAAAATTATTTCTCATCATTTCAATACTTCTAAACCATAAACTGAGAATCAATTCATGCATACAAGATATGACTTCCTAGGATATTACAACAATGTATCCTATTGATTGACACTTCTCCCTAATTTGAGTCGTGTGCATCCAGTGTTTCATATATCGATGCTACGAAAATATATACCAAATCCATCACATATCCTCTAGCCACAAGCCATTGAGATAGATGAAGACTTGACCTATGAGGAAATGCCAGTTGAGATCGTAGATCATTAAGTTCGGCAATTACGGAATAAGAAAATCCTAATGGTTAAAATATTATGGAAAAATCATTCGATGGAAGAGTGTATATGGGAGAGTGAGCACGACATGCAAACTAGATATCCACAATTGTTCCATAAGTGATGTATGTATAATTAAAATTCGAGGACAAATTTTATTTAAGGGGGTAGAACGTAATACCCTAGAATTTCTATATTTTCATATGGAACACCCTAAATGTGCATTAGTAGAGTTATGATATTTAATTAAACATAAAAGCTATATGTAAGCATTTTAAGTCCTAAAACCTTAACTTAAGACCTTAAATACCTTATTAAAAATAAAATTGCATGGAAATGCCATTGGAACCCTAATTGAAAGTGAAATGGAAATTATAGAAAGTATTAGTGCTAAAAATAAAAGTGGGGCAAAAGTGCAATTATAGAAAAGTTGGAGTCAATTTATAAATATCAAAACTTGAAGGATCAAAGTGTAAATATCTAAAATTTCAAAATATCTATATAAAGAATACTTAGAAAAAAATTTAGCCAACTTCTTCTTCCCTCACCCTTGTGGCTAAATTTCCCTCTCTCCTCCCCTTCATCTTTTCTTTAACCTTTACCAAAAATTCTTCCACAAATCACACCTAACCTAAGTCAAACCAAAACTACACAAAATTCCAAACTTGACTAGCGTTTAAGCATCAAAATGCTATTTAGAAATTCAAAGAAAGATTGAATTCAAAAAAAAAAGGGAAATTAGGGTTTTTACTCTAACTTGAGGTAATTCAACTTATTTTGCTTTTTTTTTATCAAATTTATATAATGATTTTAGTTAGAAATTTTGATAAATAGATGTTTGTATAAGTTGATAGAAAACCCTAACCCTAACTAAGGTTTATGTCAAACTTCAATTTCCTAAATAGGTGTGTTTAATTCAATTTAAACTTAGAATATGATTCTTTGCATCAAATTTAGTCTAAAGAATATAAACTTTTCCATGTGGAATCAAAGGAAGATAGAATTGGTGATGGAAGTGATGGAGAAGGAATTTTTGCCTTATGTAGGAATTGAAGCTTCTAAAGAGATTTTGGCTCAACCAAGCATTTAGGTGAGTTGTAAATATGCTATTATGCATGAAAATGAGCTCATTTGAAATTATGAAAATTTTCCTTTTATTTCCTCATGTATGGTGGAACCATACCTAAAGCCATCCTTTGTTTTTTTTTTTAAATTTAAATTTCAACTTAATTTTAGCTTTATTCCTTAGTGTATTTGATTGGTTTTGAATGTCTATTACCTTGTTGATATTGAGTACTTCTTGATTGATAAGTTGGCTTTGATGAAATTATCCAAAAACCTACCAAAATGCCTTTGAATTTGTAACACCTCAGCCTAGCCTTAATCAATCCTTAATAGAGATCTTCGAGGGGAGAATTTTGTTTTCTTTATATTATGATGTTAATATGTATTTATGCATGGAATTGATATTTATGCATGTTATTTGAATTAGTTTGAGGCATAGAAATGGTTTAGACGCTGCTAGGAATTAATCGGCAAATTTTGAGTTTTTGGTGAACTGAGGGCAAAATGGTCATTTTTCGTCCGTCGGAATTTTATGGAATAAATATCATATTTAAAAGGAGAAAATAATTTAAAAAATTGAAAATGGCCTTATTTTATTTATTTGAGCAGTAGTTTAAGAAATAATCCTGGTCGAAAAATTTGTATCGGCACGTTACGCGATTTCGGTGTTTCGGTTGCACTAAGGGTATTTTGATCATTTCCTTTATAATATGGAGTTATCAAGTGTGTGCAACCTTATGGTAATAGTTTAGGCTTGATTAAATCTGACCGTTGGATCAAATGACTTTAAATTTGATGGTTAGATGAGTAGGTTGCAATCTAGCTAACCTAAGCTCAATTGTA
>CANXYC011497196.1:0-20487 GCA_948193065.1 Aleurites moluccanus | reverse complement strand
TCTCCGCAAGGCCAGCTCGCCAATGCCGGCTGGAAACCCTTAACCCAGTTTTCACAGAACTTTCGCTGAAGACTCAAATTCTCAATTTCTTTAACACTTAGCATTTTCTCTCGCAAACTTCAATAACTCAAACAATATTCTCACAAAAATTTTCATACTTATTTTCTATCATTATCATAAGTAATTAATAAGTAAATATTTATACTTACTTCAAAATTAATTAATTAAGCCAATAATAATAAATTTATACTCAAAATATACACAAAGAATGTTTAGGAGAATTGATGGGTGTTACACTAACTATGCTAGAAAATTCATGAAAAACTTATCCAAAGACTTAGGAAGAATATCTAAGAAAACATCTGATAAAGTTCCTTAGTTTTGGGATAATGAGGATACTCAGGCTGTCATTTCGGTAAAAAATAAAATGAAAAATTTACCTTGTCTTAATTTACCATCAGATACAGATGAGTTAGTTCTAAAGGCAGATGTTTTAGAAAAATCCTGGGGAGCAGTATTAAAAATCAAAGGTAGGAAACCAGAAAAAATTTGTAAGTATTGGTCTGAAACCTTTAAAGGATCTGAAATTAATTATCCAATTCATGAAAAGGAAGTCTTAGCAGTTAAAAATGGTATAAAAGCGTTTTACATCTTCCTGGCTCCTAAAAGGTTCGTAATTAGAACAGATTCAACCTATGTAAAAGGATTTATGAATCTGAATCTTAAAGAGGTTAGGCAAACTAGACTTTTAAAATTGCAAGAATGGTTTAGCTATTACAGGTTTGATATTGAATATATTCCTTCTGATAAAAATATAATAGCTGATTCTCTTTCTCGTGAATTGTCTAATTTTACAGATGGACCCTGCTACCAAGAATAAGCTATGTTGGATCTGTAAAAGGGAGGGTCACACTCGGAAACAATGCACGAAGAAAGCTGAAAAAGGGAAACAAGATCCCAAGAGTGATAGCTCTGGTTCTTCAAGAACAAAAAGAAAAACCGTAGCATCAAAAGATGTTATGTGCTGGATATGTAAAACTGAAAGATACATCTCATCAGAGTGTTCTAAAAAGAAGCCAGCAAGTTCAAAAGAACTGATTAGCCCAAAAAAGGTTAACGAAAAGCCCAAAGAAAAATCTTTGTCCTAGAAAAAAGAGAAAGATGCTCTGGCCCCCAAAGTGCTAGTCCCTCAAGATTTTTATGAAAAGACGGCTAAAAAATTGGGCCCAACCCCTGAACAAGTAAAAAGATTCAGAGAAGAACTTCATCAAAAAGATGAATGTGATAAGGCCGCTATGGGAAGGCCGAAATGCCCAACTCCTTCACAGGATGGTAGCCATGATGGCTCAAAAAAGGCTAGTGGAAAGGCTGGTGAACCTTCAGTGGTTCCAAACCAAAAGACCAGTGGAAGTGCCAAGGAATCTAGAGTTTTAAACCAAACGGCTTCTGAAAGTGCCAGTGAATCTTTATCGATTCCAAATCGACAGGCTAATGAAAGTGTCGGTGAACAGTTACAATTCCAAATCAAACTCCTTCACAGGAGGAGAGTTGTAAAAACTCTGGTGATATGTTAGATCACAAATCCAAGGCTAGTGGAAAAGCCAGTGAATCTTCACAAGTTCCAAACCAAACTCGTAAAGAGGATAAAGCTAAAAAAGGCTTTGAGGATGAAATTCCTGATTGTGATGATTTAAATTGGGATATTGTTTTTACTGAATTCAAAACCCAGGAAAATGAACAATCTCCTAAAGAAGTCACAATGAAAGAATCAGAAAACGAGTCTGAGGACATTCATGAAGAATTCATGAAAATTATGAGGGTAGACAACCCTGAGGTTTCAAACACCTGTAAGGATGAAAATGCCTGGTACTTCATTAAGTACGATTATGGTCTTTCAAAAAACGGATCTATGTTGTGTTCTGGATTGCATGGAGGGTTAGCCAAAAGAAACTTTAAGCAATCACAACACTTTGCAGATGAAGTTGTTTCATATATTTCCTATTTAGAAAAACAACTTGAAATCCGTAAAAATGATGAAGAAGACTTCCTTCAGCTAGTAATGAAGAGGGATAGACTTCTTGATGAAATGAGTTCATATATTCCACCAGAAGTGGCATATACCAGAAAAATCAAACAAGTGGACTCGATAGATCATTCTCTTAAGGAATGTTCTATGTTACATCTATACATCCATTGGCAAGGATATGGAAGCCTAACTCTGAGAATTCCCTCAGAAATGGCGAAAGATAGTCTTCAATACACAGATGCAGGACTGACAGAAATTATCAAAATCAATAGAGACGATAAAGATCTGTGTAAATCACTTTCAAAAATTGTGCAGGAATCCTTAGAATTCTTGAGTTCAGATTCAAGAATAATTACCAGTTATATTATTAGCACAATTATGGATTCTGGTGAGGATGGAACAGTTCGTTATCCTTATCAAATTTGGGATCTCTGTCCTGTTATGGCTAAAGGATTCGTTGAACCACAGAAGATTAATAATCAGAACTTAAACTTTTATTTTATCATGTATAAAGAAAACAAGATTATTACCCAAGCTGTGAGAATTGAAAATTTTAAAATTAGCCTGGAGAAGGCAATCTATGCAAGTAATTATGTCCTTCTCGGAGATGGTAAAGTGTTTGTTACAATCTGGTCCCAATATACTCCAATTACCAGAGTATTGTCCATGATCAAGGGACGAGAAGAAGCACAGAAATTATTTCTGAGACTAGTGGATTTGGATCCAAGTCTGGATTTCCAACCTGAAACTATGAAGGTCTGGAAGAAAGTTGCTCAGTTCAGAGAGCAGCGTGTTGCAAAGGAAATGGCTATGGGTTATGCAGAACTGAGAGAAAGCATGGATGACCCAGTCAATAACTCACAGATGAAGTGACAAAAAACGTCACCCATGACTTCAGCCTCAGCGTGATAATTGAGGAATTGCTTTTCAAAAGTTGTTGCAAATGTTAAAGCATTGTCTGCAGAATAGCTTTAAAATTTGTGGTCCCAATGAAAAGAACGTATCCCTGATAAAGACTGACTTCTTAGCTGTAAAATTAAAGCAGTATTTGTCTTTATTCAATTATTGTACCAAATACAACTGGAAAACAGTATTAGAAGCACCAGCTGTCCATTTTATTTTGAAATTTGTAAAGATGGCATACTATTCCAGCTACCCATATTAATTATTGTACTAGTTTTCTTTTGAGCTGGCAAACAGTAATATGGACATCAGCTACGTTTGTAAAGATTTTATATATACCTCTTCAGCTTATTGAAGAAGGGGAAATGAAATAAAATACAGAATTTCTCTAAAAAGAACCATTTTATCAAGTCTTTATCTGTGATTATTTTGCTTCTATATACCTTGCATCCTTTAAAACGGACTGATAACCAGGAATGTTGCAGTAAGACCTTAACAAGGAAGGACAGTAAGTCATATCCTCCATATCTCTCTGGAGATATTGCTGGTGCCGAGTTTGGAAGGAAAAAGCTAAAGTTGTTGCGTAAACTTAGTGGACCCAGTCTACAAAAGGTATGTATTTTATAAATATTTTAATTCTATAATTAAACGTTTATGTCTTTTTCTCGATCTGCTAATAAAAATTGGCTTAAAGGACTAGCTTTAACTCAGACTATGAGGGAAGAGTTGAGTGCCAATCTTAGACTGCAGGATCATGTATTTACATTATATGAATAAAAAACAATAGAATTACCTGTTGCTATAGAAAGGATTGAAAGAATTGAAAAGCCTAATAAGAAAAATTTTGAACTGAAAAATTTTTTAGATCAAAAACTTGAATTTAATAATTTCCATTGTTTAGAAAGGCTTGATACTTTTGCACGTTTATTGGATAACCAATAATCCTTCAGATTGCTCTTATCCTGATTATCATCACCTAAATTACGGTGTAGACAAAGATTCAGTAATATGTTTATTAAATTCTATTATAAATCATTTGGACTCTCTAAATAATTCTATAAATAAATTATTTAAAAATTTAGAAGATTTAACTCTTAGACAGAATGAATTTGAAAAATTTTTCCTTGAGAACAAAAACCTTTTAGCACTTATTACTAGCTCTCGTTATCACAACGAATATAAAAAGCTGAAAGAAATCAGAAATAAAAAAAAAATCCTTTAAAAGATCTTTAGGTATAACTCTCTGTAATTCCGCCTCTGAACAGAACAATTAGAGAGAAAAAAAACTCACCTGAATAGTATCAAAACCTAAAAGAAAGGATTTCTGAATTTTTTTGAAAGAAAAATAAGACTTTAGGAATAAAAATAAAAATGACTTAAGTTTGAAGCGAATAAGAAATGTCATTGAAACGCGGATAAAAGTCTGAGAACTTTTATGTTACGTTTTAAAATTTAAGGATAATAATATACGCAAACTATAAGTTGAAATACCATAAGTGAAATGATGTCCTAAAATTTAGACATTGTTTTCCTAAAATATTTGAAACTAGAAATGTTACTCAGATTGCTAATTCTTGAATTGCCCGCAGATAATTAAAATTTCTTACAAAACCTAAATGCTCCAGCAGCAATACCGATAAGAATGAACTCTCAAGAACATATAACATTATTTCCTTATTAATTAATCAGATTCATCTTCTTCTATTTCTGTTGAAGATGATCGTTGAAGGCAATTTGGGAAATTGAAAGGTAGGGTTGTTAAGGGCTTGTCATCTGAAAATCCTTGGCGTGCCAATCCAAAACTGTATCCTAATGCAAGAGCAACAGGAATAGCAACAGCATTACCAACTTGTATGTACCTGCAAATCGAAAGGAAATGAAAGTGAATAACAAAGTATGACTTTGATTATGTTGTCAAATGTTAACATATTAATGATGCTTTTAAATGTTTGTGATAATGTTAAAAATTTTGATTACGGAAATTTTATGCATAAAAATGACATTATTGTTAATTCTCATTGACAAAGTGTTTTTTTAATAACGGGTAGACCCTACAGTTAGTCATACTGGTTTTACAGCAAGCCAATACATTTCGAGTGTTTTCTATCCATGACTAATATTAGTAGAAATAAAGCATGTTTAAAGAATCATCCTACATGCATTTCTATGGTATCTTTTATTCGGGTGTAAAAGAAAGTATAAGTTAACAATCACAAGAAACAAAGAATATAAGATGGTTTTACACAATAAAGCCCTTAGCCAATTCCCAGTGTAGGAAATTATGAGCCTATGCATGCAAGGAATACTGACCTCTCCTTCACGGGGCCATACAGTTGATAGCAATCAGGGAATCCTTGTAATCTTGCATTTTCACGGATTGTGAATACTCGATCTTGCACAGGATGAAGGACAACCTACCATTACAAATACTTTTTAGAGTTAGCAGAGGACTACATGTAACAGCACAAGACATGTATAATATGTAAAACAACAAAACCTGATTGTGAGGTTCCGCCCTTGTCACAACAGTGGCAACAGTTTCATCCCACCACAAACGACCAAAAGGCCTACATCCAGTTGATTAAGAATATTATACAAAAAAATCAAAGCAGAGCTGAAATGAAATTACAGAAACTAAAGCACTACTGACTTGGTGGACGTCCCACGAACAAATGACATTGCATAATCAGGGACCTATAAGCACAATTCGTAAATGAGATAACAGTTTTGGAGAATGAAAAAAGAGGCACATAAGCATGATATAGTACCAAGGGTTTGCCAGATGGAAGCATCACTCTTTCCATTGATTGGTCCCATTCTACCTTATTATCTGGACCAACTGACACTCCAGGAAGATCCCTGAAATTTGCACCCTAGGAAAAAAAAAAGGGTGGGGGGGGGGCGTGGACGCAAAATAATGAATAATCTAAAATTATGCCAGAATATGCAAGTGCAAAACCATCCTGTGGATTAAGAATAAGAAATTAGTGAAACCTTCTTCTTGGGAATGCGGCACACTCTCTCATAATCATCAGTGTTCAATTTTAGAGGTCGATGATCATACAACATTCGAAGACGTGATGCATTTTGAGCAGCAGCAGTTGTGCAACCTACTAAATCTGCATAACAGAAATTATTTATCATCAAGAAGATACCACCAAGTAGACAAGGACACTAGGATCGAAGAATTTTGTTTGTTTCCATAAGAAAATTCATCACGTTATCCCTGGAAAAAACACCGCCTCGCCAGAGACATGACCAACGGGTATATTTATGTACATATATATTACACTTGATCTAAGTATCTGCAGAATAAAATATCTGGCTGCTAAAATGGTTAGACTAACATACGAACAAAGGAAAAACTTAAACTTCAATTCCTTTGAATTCTACTCACTTGCATGTAGAACTTGAAGCACCCTAGTTCAAGAATGATATTAAAATATAGTCTAATAGATCATCCACAAATAATAGTTCATATTTCCTTTTTAATATGTATAAAAAAATAGTTCACTTTCCAAAACATAAATTATTAATATTTGTGCCAAAACAAATGTGGATTATTATTGGTAAACAGAGAGTATATATTTTTGGTCTAAAAAATTTAAAATACCCCATTTTCAAATAAAAGTAAAATTTCAACAATTAATTTAATAAAAGCAATTATGTCACATTTTTAACAAAAGAAAATTCAAAGATAAATGCAAATGAAAATTTTCCTCCAGATGAACATTAACTTCCAATAAAAATGGCTCGGTGAAAGACTACTGTAATGACCCAAGAAGATAAAATGCAAATAAGTATGATTTCATAAAAACTGATTGCTCATGGTAAAAATTTGGAACAAAATTAACTAGAAGCAATTACCATTTCTTCTCAATCTGATGTATCTTTGAAACTCTGTTCGAGCAGTTGTCCCATATCTCCTTTCATCTTGACTCTCATCATTTGTGACCTAAGATGACCAAGAGGATATTTCTGTTAAGAATTCATGGCTCAAAATGTTTTTCTCAACATATAGAGAAAATAATCAAATATCAAAAGAAAACAAGACTAGTACTTGTGGGAGATCTGATATTGCATCTCCTAGAAAAAGAGCCTTTTCCAATTTACAAGGATGTTTTTTGTCATAGGCAACAGCAATTTCCTGGATTCATGCAAAAGTTCTGTTAAAATCTTATAGAACCAAAAACAGTGCTCAATTTCAGCTTCATCCATACCTCAAATTCATTTGGAATACCCCCTTTTGCAACAACTTCATGTGTTGGCAATGGATACTGGGGCAAACTCTAAAATTCAACAGAAAACATCAATATCAGTAAGACTCTATTTAGTTGTTCTAAGATATAATTCAGTGTTACACTTGCCTCCAGTGGATGAGAACCCCACAGGAAGACCCGCATTCGAAATTGTGGCAGACCATATGATCCAGCAGCCATCATCCCTAGTCGGGCTTGATAGTTCATGGAAATAAGACGACCCAGGGCATACCGCCCCAAGAAGCCACCAGCAAACTTCAAAATATCTACAACATTTTCCATGAGAACATACTTAGGCTTTAAATACTCAACAATGTCCATGAACACCACCAACTGATGGTTCTTGGGATCATCCAAGGGAGCTTTTGTGTTTCTAAACCGGTTAAAACCACTGACTCCTTGACATGGTGGGCCTCCGCATATGAAATCAGCATTTCCCTATGTAAGCAAGCAGGTAAACAAAATCAACCAGCAGTGAAACATTGTTAAGGAAAAAAAAAAGGTAACAGAGAAGAAATGGTATTATCAAAATGGCAAGTTGCTAGTAGGAACAAACAAAACAAAAAAACGAAGCACTCACAGGAAGAGGCAAGATGTTAGACCGATAACCTTTTTTCACAAACTCCTCCAGTTTCTCCTTGCATTTACTGATGTAAACAAAAGGCAATAAGGAAGAACAGTTCGTATAGAGAACAAGGGAAATTTAAAAAGAAAATGCAGTGATAAAGATTACCTCAAGCCCTCAATAGGTTCCCAAGTATCCTCACTTGGACCATAGCCCTTCCAACGCACCTATATGATTTCAAATAAAATAACCATGAATAACAATGGGCTGAACTAAGGAAATGAAACAATGACTGATCCAGTCAAATATGCAACTAAAATAAACCAATGTAGATAGCCCTCAAAAATAAACTCCCTATTACAGTGAAATTTCAACCAACAGCAATTATTTTGCATTTGAGGCATGCGATGGCTTATCATCTGGCCTTTTGAACTCTTTTCCAGTAAAAATATTTCTTCTGGACCTAGGCATATTTTCCTTGGCAAGAATCACTTTAACAGATAGCAAATACCATTAATTACAACCATAAGATTCTTTCTGCTGATGTTATTCATTAAGTTAAGGCTTAGATTAACTTACTATTATATTTCCTGTGCATTTTTGTTATTCAAGCTTATGTGCCTACTGTATATGTCTGCAATGAAGTGAAATACATGCAGTTCTATTCTCACTCAACTCAGCCCTATGCATTTTTATCTTTTCCCCCAACTAATCAAGATAATGTGAAAAGTGTGCAAATATCATTCGCATGGAAATTTAATAGTCAACATCAGAACAAAAGATTATTATCTCTCATATTCAAAACCTCAAGATACTTCACAGAGATTCAGACTTTAATCTTCCTGTAAACTCAAAATCTAAGATGTTGAATTCCAATTTTTTCAAGGTCAATTTCCTAATTTAATGCAGCAAATAATTCTTGTAGCAGTTAGCACGGAAAACTTCTCTTGTAAGCTCTTTCCTTTGCTTCGAAATCCTTGCTGCCTGTATAACGGAAGTAATAAAGGCACATTAAAATTTACCAGCCTTCAAAACATGAAGTAAGATACCTTAAAATATAACCCGCGTTTCCTAATTTTGTTAGGATCGCCATACAAAATTGCTAGAAACCTCTCCACTTCAAAATCTTCAGAAGGAATTTCAGACCCTTCATCATCATCATCATCACTATCCTGATCTTCAACTTCTTCATTGTTTGCAGAATTAGAACTTTGTTCAGGGGGTTTTTCTGAACCAAATAGTGAGAAATTCCTGCATAGATTTTCCCATTCCTTCAATAGAGACAAAAAATCCTCTGCTGCCTCGTTTCTCACCTGATGATCATTTGGATATGAAAAATTAAAAGCAAAATAGGATAAGCGAGCATGTAACAAGAGATGTTGAAAAGATTACACATTTTACCTCAGTTTCAGGGTGGTTCATCTTCAAACTTTTGCAAGCATTGGGATTTATATCAACAGCCCACCTCTATATTACCAAACTCGAACAAACATACCTCAATCAGCATATAAATATAATGAGAATCATAATAGCAAGGAAAAAACTACGAGTGCATTATTAGTGAATTAATGTAACAAAATCAACGTTAATTCACTTACAGTTACTAGTTTCACACCAGACAAAGAAGCTCCCATGCAAAGGCCAGTCGACATGGCACCACAACCAGAGTACAGGTCCAACAAATGCATCTCTGACTTTTTAGACCCATGAACTTCTGAAGGTTTTCCACCGATAGAATGAACATCACAGGTAGTGTTGTTTGAATCACTCTCACTTGATATTGTTGATGAAGAGCCACCATCTCTTGTAGAATCTCCTATGGTCATCAAGCACATAACATCAATTAAACAACTGATCATCAGAAAAATAATAGGTGAAACAAAATCCCAGCAACAAAAATAGTACTCCTGATAATTGGTATTTCTATAAATCTCAGTCCAAACTCACATAATAATACAGACAGAAAATTCAATTACCATTCTTTACTGTTTCAAATGTCAAAAAAGGCAACGTGTATTTCATATCATAATACAGGTCACAAGGTGGAAGTTCTCTCTCCTTTGCTGCTAAATCCATCTGTAGTGCAAAGTAAACAAGTTACCTTCCCCTAAACCAAGACACATGCAAGAAGTCTAAATAAGGCAAAGGTCAAAAAATATGACAATCAGCATGCGATAATAATACATTTGGTGAGACTAGGGCAATTATTATTTTGGAGACGATGCAATTTAATGGATTGTCATCTTTAATCTCTGAAAGAAACACTCGTCTGCCCTCTGCAGGTTGTACATGGTCCTTGATAACCTAGAAACACAGAAAAAATCAGATTTCACAAACCAGAAAACATTATGAAGCAAGTAAACAGACAAGTAAAAGATTCATCTCACAGTGTCTTCAGTTCTATAAAACCACTGAGCAGTAAAATAGGGCTCTCCATCAATGGATTCAAACAACTCCACAATTCTAGCAATGTAATTGGGACTTCCATCTTCTGCCTGGTAATATATATCTCAAAATGGTCAAGACGTAAGCGCATTATGACGTAAAGAAACAAGGAGATAACAGAACTCTTTTTAACCAAAGAAATAGCATTTTAGTACTACAGGCTATTGTATCAATTCTATACAAACAACAGAATGGAAATTAATTCAAACCTATACTACTTCCAGGACTACGAATCAGTAGGAATTTAACTGACATTATCTCACTAATTTCTTTTTTATTAATGATACATATTCAGTTGAATATAGATCGATAGAACATAGCAATTGTCTAATAGACTACAAAATGAGGGAATTGTAAGGCGTTTACAAATATGTATTCCTGTGATTAAAAGGATAAGGAACACAAATTTTTAATTTCCACTCAGTTCCTACTGTTAGAGAACAAACTTATTATAGTGCTCAAGAAACTGAGCGTAAAGAGTTAACAACCATAACTATCTCCATATAATAGTTGTATGGAAATACAAACCCATATAATAGACATTAGGTAACGAAACAATAAGTTATTCTGGAAATGGGAAATGGCCAACTTGTTTTCAAAAAAAAAAACAAAAAACTGAAACTTGGACTGCTACTTGTGCTGTTTCTGTTTGGTGCCTTAAGCAATTCTATGAACCATTTCTTGAATTTAGTAAGGCTATGTTTATTTTGATGGAAATGGAGAGAAAGGAAAAGAAGAAAAATGAATATTATTTATTTTGTTTGTTAACTAGAAAGGAAGAGGAAAAAAAAAAGAAAGAAGACATTTATACATTTAAGTTTTAGGAGAATAAAAATTTATCTTTATTTGGAGTAAAATGAAAAGAAATTAAAAGTTAAAAGATATAGAAAATAAAAATTACAAAAATAAAAAAAAAAATTCCAAACGATACAAAAGAAATTAGAATTCTTTTCTTTTCTTTTCTCTTCATTTTTTTTGTTTAATTTATATCCATTTTTCATGCACAATTAGTGCACCAAATATAGCCTAAATGTACCAAATTATACTAGAAGGAGATTAATTTTCATAAACCAAATCAAGAAAAAGAGAGAGAGTATAAAGTGTGTACTACAGAACAATACCTTGACATAGGCATTATCTCCAAGATTATATAGAATACCATCAACCATCGCTTGGGTATAGTGGCATTTTGCTTGCAATACATCCTCTTCTTCTATTGATGCCCTTCAAAACCCAATAAAAGAAGTACATAAATAAACAAAAATCCTCTCAAGAAATGCCTTAAAAACTGAAAACTCACCCATTAGCACTATCAGGGACAGACCCCTTCTTCACTTTATTCTGGGACGGAAAGCAAGAATTTCAGAGAGCTAAATGGCAAAATTTGCAAGAATTTTCCAGTTAGGGAAAGACAGAGACGATGAGAAGGAGGAAAAGGAAACCTGGGACTGGTAGCGGAGGGGCCATTTTTTGTGAGCTTCGGCGGCCAGAACGGGTTTTCCAATGAGGGACAACTCAGAATCGAGCTTCGCTTTTTTGGTCTTTTTAGCCCTTGAGGACAACAGAGTAATCGGATCTTCTTCCTCGGTCAAAATGGGATCGTCTTCGGGCTCTCGCGTAACTCGTTTACTGGGTCTGCCCATTCTTCAGGCCAAGCTCCGCTAGAGAGACACAGAAAGTGAAGTATTGAATTCGAGTATTGACAGAGATAGAAAGTGACACTTATTAGGCAACTGGTTCAAACAAAGAAAGTGAAATTTGAATTTTTGAAAGAGCGGGAATTCGATTTTCAGGGTTTTTTGTTTTTGCCGGCGTTGATGGATGGTTTTAGACCCGGCAAATGGATTATAGGTAATTGAACCTGCGAATTCACGGGTTCATATTCAAATAAATTTAAAAAATTTTAAAATTTTTTTTAGAGAATATATATTTATATTTAGGAATTTAGATTTAATCTGTAAATACATCACCAATACATAATATAATCACATACTTGATAAATTATAATTTAATTTGTGTGAATTATAAAGAAATATAAAACCATTCAATCAACACTAGCATATAATAATATTAAAAATAAATATATTATCATAAAATAAATTGATAAAATAATTACTTACTAATATATAAAAAAAAAAAAAAGATGAATAATATAAACAAACAAAATTCATAATAATGTCAAGAAATTAATAGTAGCTTTGATAGTAGATTGTACACTTAGTTGATTTATCTGCTTCAAAATCTCCATGCAAATACATTAGTTTTACTAATATTATTAATAATTGATTCTTTTTATTGATATATTGATAGTATTGACACTAAAAGATCGTTATCATCTAATTCATCTACATTGAACAAAAATATTAAATAAATTATACTAAATATTATTAAAAAAATTATAAAGACATTGTGCAATATCAAAAAATCACAAAAATATACTATAACCACACAATCAATTGCCATAAATTATAATAATTATTATATTCTTACACCAAAATAATTTTTTTTTTTTATAGTTCTAGAATTAGAATAAAGTATCATGGTAATAATTATTTTTTCATTGCTTTTTAATTATTGGACTTAATGTAGAGTGGATAATTTATACGGATAGAGTTGCAGGATGATAATAAGTATTTATGCATATTTATCATTCAAGGTAAATGAGAGGCTAAACACTAAGAGCTAAAAACTATTAAAAATATCTTTATCTAATTTGTTTTCAGCAGCATCTATGGTGCATATTAGACGAAATAACCGATAGCAAATAAAGACGATAGCAAATAAAGCCAATTAGACCCATATAATATAGAGCTATTAAAAATCTTTTGTTACATAGTCTAGCATGTCCAAAATGACGACATGATAAATACTAAATAGGTCGCAATCAAATATAAATTCAAAATAAAATAAAATAAAAATTCTCTTGATTCTTTCTTAGTGTTTTCAAATTTCAAAGATTGGAAAACAATCCATAATAAAATTATCCAAAAAAAGAAAGTTACTTAGAAGAGAGAATAAAGACAGGGAAAAAAATTAGATATTTTAAGTTATTAGCAAATAAAAAAAGAGAAAAGGAAATAAGAATGTAATAGAAATAGCAATAGTCACGAAAAAATTGAAAAGAGAAAAAAAAAATAAGACTTTTAAGTTTTAAGCAAATAAAATATTAAAAATTATAATTAGAAAGTTTAAAAACTAAAAAACATTAAAAAAAAAAAATTGAGTGGTGGTACATCTGTAGGTATCTACGAGTCGGATCGTCTGATTCATAGTTTCATAGGTTTAAGTCTAAAAGTAACTATAATTTTTAGGTATTTTTTTTTTCAGACCAAATACTTATTTTTTTTTGTTCACCCACAGATACCCGTACATGTTCACTTTTACCAGATCTAAATGACTTATTATCTGTCACCATATAAGTAGGACAAACCACTTACTTTGTAATAAAATAAACATTCTAAATACAAAATAAACATTTATTTTAACTTTTCTATTTCATTCATCCTAAAATAAACGTTCTAAATGCAAAATATATGATAATTAAGAATAAAAATTTAGTCTATTTTAACTTTTTTAAATTATTTATTATTTTGATTCATTAATTATTTTAATTTCTCTTTAGTTTTTTAATTTTCTCACATTCTATATTTTTTTAATTAATTTTTACATTTTTAGCATATTTTTAACGAGAACATTATTGTCAATTTAAAATAAAATATAGTTTAAATTACAAAAGATAATAATTAAATCGGGACATCCTAATGAAAAATTACGACAGTTATTTTGGAACGAAGATAATACTATTTTTTTTTTCTTAGGCTTGTTAAGTCTTTTATATAAATCTATAAGGATCCATTTGAGATTAAGGATTTAGAATTGAAATTGAAATTATTCTAATTCTAATTCTATATAATTAAAATTATATTGAAATTGCAACTACAAAATTTATATCACACGACAAATTATAATTGAAATTGAAATTGAAATTGAATAAAAATTTATAGCAAAAGTGGTGGTGAGCCGTCGATGGAGACAGTAGCGATGGAATGACGATAGATCACAGGTTGTGGTGATGAATCGATGGTGCTGACAAAGGCAGCGGGGGTGGCAGAAAGACCGCTCGTGCTGATGGATCGTCGAAGCCAATAAAATCGAGTCACCTGCGTTGACGGAAGTGGTGATGGGATAATAATGGACTGCCATCAATGATGATGTTGGTGAACCGTCGGTACTTACAATGACAAACTACCGGCACCAATAGTTGTAGTGACAATTTTAAAATTGTAATTTTTATAAGTTTGAGAATAGAATTATAAAATTATTTTTCTAATTATATTATAATTTTATAAAACTGAGAATAAAATTATAATTTTAATTCTATTAGTGCTATTAAAGACTATAATTAGAATTTGACCCTTTAATTGCATTTTCTAAGTTCAATTCTTTATATGATATAATTACAGATTTAACAAAATTTTAATTCTAAATAATTAAAATTGAAATTAAAAATCTCAATCTCAATTTTAAATTCTTATCTAAATATCATTTTTTAAGTAAAATATGGAATGGAAATAAAAATAATAAAAAATAAACACATAATCAACAATATTTTTTCAATAGAATCTAAATTTAACAATGATTTTCCAATAAAATTTAAAGTTAATAATAATTTTTAACAAAATCTAAATTTAAGTAACAAATAATTTTATTAATTTAATCAATGCATGATAAAAATTTTATAAAAGTAAAAACTATGAACCAAAAAACAGGAAAAAAAATCTATTCCATTGAAATAGAGAAAAAAATAAAAAGAAAATGGTAAGAATTACCTTGATGTAAATATATTATTAATCATTTAATACAGGGTTAAAATATGACTAAATTAAAAAAATGTTTAAGAGTAAATATAAATAGTTTTATCTTTCATGCTTTGCAATTTTTCACTGCGGAACTAAAATATTTTAATTTTATTCTAAATCTTTTATTTTAATTCTCATTATTTAGATTAATCAAAAAAAAATTTTAAATTTAAAAATAAATATTTTATTTTCATTTCAACTCTATTATTCCAGCCAACCAAACAATAAATTTTAAAGATTTACTTAGAATTATTGTTTTTAGAAAAACAAATATTATATTAAAACATTTGATTTATGTTTACTAAATTTATGTAAAATAAATTTGTTGACATGTTAAATTATAAAAAGCTTCAAATTATTTAAATAATAATTTCAAAATGAATTTTTCAACATTAAACTATATTTTTATAAAAATTAAAATTCATCCTTAATATAAATAAGAAGCCTTAATGGTTAGAAATAAACAATCATTTATCATTATAATTATAATTTTGTACATAGTATTTCACGCTGACTCAATTTACGCTAGTTTTGATTTATTCTCCGTTATGGTATATACGTATAAATTTAACGTAATATGAATGAAGAGTGTATTTCTAAGTTAATATCTCAGATTGAACAATTTTAATTCAAATAAATAATATTATAATATGATCTTAAATTTCAAGTTATCGATTATTATCTTCTCAAATGAAATTTAAGCACTTTTGAGTTGCACAACGGAAATAAAAATCTTATGATAAAAGAGAAAATAAAGATGAATCATCCACTTAATAATCGATAACTGTATAAAGCATCAATTTCCTGCGTTGCTGCTAGACTTGTATTGGCTCAATTCAAATAGTTTTGGCTCTTAGTAACCTATAACGTCAAGGCTATTCTATCATAAGCAAGATGCTGATGAGAAGTCTTCTTTCCTAGATAGAAAATCCTACAACAGACTCGACTATTCGGCTTGCTAGACCTCCACGGACAATCAACATATATTCTATTAAAGATTAAGAGAAAGAGAAGTCAAAAATCCAAATTTATGCATCTGGCACCCAATATATATATATATATAACTAGATGATTCATCATCATGAATCAGGAGTCCAACCTACATGGGTAAGAGAAACAAATGACAAAGTGTATAAAGCCATTCATAACTGCATAACAGCGAAAAATACTACATTAAGTATTACAAAATACAGAGAAGTATGCTAGATGAGCATGTGATTAAATCTGAACAAACACGCACATGCTTAACTACTACTAGAAAATTTTCCCATAAGGCTAATACAATACCCCAAACCACCAAGAGAAAATTGTCAAGACTTGAATTTCAACTGTTCAAATATTTTAAATGTACTGTTTGCTTCTGCATTTAGCATTTTGCTTTCTAAGAAGTGTACTTTAGGAAGAATACTAACAAGACCACCCATTCTTATTCCAGCAAAGGCAACACTTCAGGAGAAGCAAGAAAAATGGGAAATGAGAAGCATAACATGTAACAAAAAGCAATTTCACCTCAGTTATTTTAACTGGTGATCATATAAAAATCATAACATATAATGAGCAAGACACAGGTTGTATCTTGACAAACAAAATTACTCTGCGCACAATCTGTTAAGCATAATTTGTAAGTTGAACTTAAAATACCATCCCAGCTCTAAGAAAAGGCAGCACAAACTATATAAATTGAGAATGATCATGAATATGTCCAAAACTACTCAGATATTTCCATAGCGCACTCCAACCTAGAGTTACACCAAACTTCTGCATCCTGTGAATTGGGAGCGGCATATTGAATTTAAGATAAAATCTTTTAAATAATGTTTTAACATGAAAACTAATGAGCACCAGACATTTCTATTACGAAGTCAACATAAGTAAATATAATGTAGCTGTAATGAAATTCATTTCTCCTTAAACACAGCTGAACTTTGCTAACTACAGCCATGCAATGCTTGCGCAGTACTTAACATAAATAACATTGACATGCCATGCATGTATTGCAAGGATGGTAAAGATCACTGACTGCATGGGCAGTTGCATAACAATAACCAAAACTTCTCCTAAAATTTCAAACAAATGTTTTGATCTCTATAAGAAGCTCCAAAATGCAGAATGTATTAATCAAGAAAAGCCATTAAAAAGAGACCTTTGGATTCTGATGCTTAAGTTCATGTTGGTCACATATTAGTGCAGAATCATGTTTCATGAAAATTTTTCAATCATATGCTAAATTATCCCAGGACAGCTCAATGAAATGATGAAAGAAATAATCTTAAGAATTCATGATACATAAGTTAGATAGAACAAGGTCAGAGACAAGAAAAATCAGCTAGAAATGAGGACCAGATTCCTTGGAACATAAGAAGACTGAATCAATAAACTTTAAAATAATCAATATTAGTTTTGATATAAAAGATCTCTAACCTTGAATCCTTATCAATATTTATATAAAGAATAGAACCCTTAAGGACTATGTTCTAATCTTAACCTTAAGGGCTTCGTAACCTACGTTAAAACTTTTAGAAATGAAAATAACATGTCGGACAAAGTAAAAAAAGAAAAACATAGCGTTTTAACAGTTCTTATTCTTAATAAACTAACCCATGATATATAGCCCATCTAGTCTTGATATGACCCGAGTGAACTTCAAGGTTATTTTTTATCAGATTGTAAAGGCACTAAATCAAGGCTAAAAAAAAAATTTCAAGAGTCCCATTTGGACAGGTGAACATTTGAAAATTGAAATGAAGATGGGTTGCATTTGTTTTTCAAGTGAAAAATCATTATAAAATGAAACCATGATTTCAAATTTAAATTCCCATTCATTTCAAATGGCTATCTTTCCAGGTAGGTCAGAGGAGTTCAAAGTCTAATTCTTTAACAAAATCAATCCAATCAGATAAATTAGTATATGTTGCATGTAATTAAAAAAAAAAAAACATGTAGTCAAATTTCGAAAAATTATCTGCCCTAAACTTATCCACTAATCAAAATCAGTAAAAAACTAACCTAATTAGCTAATCAAAATCAGAACATAACTCATCCTAATTCATACTAAACCAACAATTGTTCCATACATTTGGCCCAAAATTAAATTACAAAGCACAACATAATCACCAAAACAACAGTGGAATTTAATCCCAGTTTTAGAGAGATCTATTATCAAATCACTATCTGATTTATCCTACTCCTCACTAGAGAATCAGATGATTATGATCTAACAACACTTAAAATTAATAGAATATCAATTATCAATTAAATGAACAACACCAAACCCGATCACGATCAATTCGTTTTTGGATCAGGCATCGGGAACAACCCAGCCCCGGCGGCTCCACGTGGCGGCGAAAAACCTAGAAACTTCTGGAGATTTGTACGAATACTGATCGAACAAAGGAAATACAAAAACGCCATTGAACAATCAGTTGCATCATCGCCTTGCAACCCTCTATGACTCATTTTCATCACGATCCCAATCGGCTTAAACGGCAATTTGGCAACGACTTTCCCTTCGAAAAGCGAGTTCAATAGTCCAAAAACGATGAACAGAACCAAGGCCACAACGGCTCCGGATTTGAACTTGAAGAGAGACAAGTCGCGACTGGACTCTTTCAAAGAGGACTCGACGCGATCTATTTTCTTGGTTTTGGACTTTTTATTGGTGATTTTGGTGGTTTCAGTTTTCATTGTTTCCAGCTTTTTAGAGGCTTTGTCGATGGAGGATTTGAGAGATTTGTAAGAGTTTGTTCGGTAAATTAAGATCCAGGAGATGGCCTCGCAGACTACGGCGGTACAGATTGAGATTCCGACCACCGTGAGACTGTCGGAGTACTTGAATGAGGAGAGGAATTGCAGGGTCGCCATTGGAGGAAGCTGGCAAGTAGGACTCCGAGAGAGTTCTTTACGGTGAAGTTATGACTGGAAGAGACTGAGAGGAAATTCAATATATATATTTGAATATAGATTTATCAAAATAATATGGAGGTTCTCACACAATAATCCAAAAATATTTTTTCAATTTTACATTATTATTTTGTAGCTTTTTTTTATAAAGACAATAAAATTTTCTGCCAAATTACTTATTATATATATGTTTTTAAATTTAAATTAATGTTCATTAAACATTCTTTTTAACTTTTAAAGTTATAAAAATAAAAAATATTTAAAAATATTATAAGAAAATACTTTTAATATATATATGTTTAATATTTCAGGTGAGTTTTAGCTGCTACCAAAGAGTTTAACTTCATAGTATGGAACAAAATTCTTTGAAAAAATATTTTGAATTCAAATGTTCTCTTTGTCAATCAGACGCGTAATATATTAAAAATAGATATGATATCTCTTAAAATATTTTTTCTATAATAATATTAATTACTAGAAAAAATTTAAAATTTTATTAAATAAAAAAAAGTGAGTTTTAATTATAATTATTTAAAATTTTATAAAATTACAAACCAAATGGAAGATTTATTTTACTTTTTTTTAAATAACGAGTAACTCTGTATATTTTATAAATCATATAATTTTTAATATGATTTAGATGGTTTATAAACCATAATTTTTGATATGATTTGGTGAAGTTAAAGATTTTTTTTTTATGTACATCTCTATTAACCAATGAAAAACATTTAGCATTCTCATGAAAAAAAAATCAAAGTTGCTACTGTTATAAAAAAATAAACAAAATAAAATAAGAACGAAAGAATAATAATAAGAATGTAAAAGAGAGAGATTTATATTATCTTATTAGTGTGTATTATAAAGTAATATGAATTCTTATTTATAGGGTTTATCTTTACCATAGGTTATAATATATATAAATCAACCATAAATTATAATATAAATACTGCAATAAAATTAAACTTAATTACACAAATTTATAAGTAGTGAAATAGATAAATGGACATCCAAATTTATCTTATGAATAATGAAATAGATGAATGGACATCCACATTTATTTATATATTTATAACACTCCTCCTTGGATGTCCATCTTTACAAAGAATATGCTTCATTAAAATCTTACTAGTAAAAATCCAGTGAAAAAAAAAAACTAGTGAAGAAAAAAGAGTATAATATTTCTGCATTGCAAATGGTATACTGCCTCATTAAAAATCTTACCAGGAAAATTCAATGGGATAAAACTTTTGGTTAAAGGAAAAAAAAGTACAGTATTAAACTCTCCCTATTTACAATATCATTGAAAATTTTTAAGACATCACATTTCAATACTGTTAACTAATTTATTGAATGTTACAGTAAGTAATGCCTTAGTGAACAAATCTGTTAGATTGTCACTTGAACGAATTTATTGAACACCAATTTCACCATTTTTTTATAATATATCAGTGTGTCTATTGTATAAGATATAGTACTTTAAGATCAAAAATTTTTTCATTATCTTCTCTAACTGAAAAGAGTTATTATTCA
>CANXYC011497052.1:0-31315 GCA_948193065.1 Aleurites moluccanus | reverse complement strand
TATATATATATATATATATATATATAGATATGAATAATTTAAGAATGCTTGGTCATATTATTTCAAAGAAATAAGAAGCAAATGAAATGTTCATACTTACCTTTTACACAATTTCTCTTAAATTTTCCTTAGCAATTTGTTCAATTCCAACTCCTCAATTATTTTGATTTTCTCTTCCTAAGAAAATTTTCAAATATTCAAAATTAGGGTTTTCTCCAAATCAATAATATTTAACATGATTTCTAAATATTTAATCATCTTAGAGTTTCTATTCTTAATTCCCAACATCAATTTAATTATCTTTTAAAGAAAAATCTGCATTTAATTTAGATTTACTGTTCATGGTACTATTCATGACAGTCCCAAAATTCTGATTTCCTTCCACATTAATTACCATTAATAACTTTCAATTACTTGCAATAAATTCTACACACCCAATATTAATTATTCTAACCAACAGACATAAATAAATCTAAAAGAAAATAACCTTGAAAGAACATTTACCTTATTTCTTCAAAACTGAAATTCCTGAGATTTCTTGCTTAAATCTGATGATTTCTGCCTTAATATAAAATAATCTAGAGGTCTAATACATTAATTTGAGTATTAATGTCTTAGAAAATACATGGAACTAATATGAGAAAAGATTGAAATTAACGAAGAAAGAAGAAAGGAAAAATCATGAAAAACGCTACTGAGCTGCTGGGGTTAAATAGACCACTGCCCCAGAAATCTCGCTTGCCAGTTCACCAATCCGCCTCGGCAAAGCTACCTCTCATATACCAACTCGCCATTCCCAGATCGCACTTCCCAGCTCGTCAAACTGATCCGGCAATGCCACTTCGCTAATCCAGCTCGCATATGTCACCTCGCATATGCTGTCTCGCTAAACTCTTCTCGTGAACTCTTCCTCGCAAACTCTTCCTTGCGAACTCTTCCTCGCATATGCTGCCTCGGCAATGCCTCTTTGCCAACTCGCTTCGCCTATCTCCCTTTTCGCCAAATCCTGCTCGCGAATTGCCTCTTCGTACATTCCCTCTTCGCATAATGCTTCTTCGCAAAATGCCTCTTCACATAATGCCACCTTGCCTTTCCTTTTCGCCAAATCCTTTTCTCACATGCCACCTCGCATATGCCTCTTCGCCAATTGCCACTTTAGCAATATCATCTCGCCACTTCACTATCTCACACTGCTAGTCGCAAAATGCTACCACGCATTTTGCCGGCTCACCATAACTAGATCCTACTAAGCTAAAACTCTCCCTCGGCAACTTATACTTAACCAGCTCGCAATTGAGCTACAAACGTCCAAACTTCCTGATTCTTTTTGCCACTTAAAATAGACATATAAAGGCTTAACATATTCAAAATTTAAATCACAGAGATAACCACACAGACCATGGTGACTCTCTAAATATCATCCAGACTTACTGCCCCAAAAATCCATCTGAACAATCCTGAAAATCTCCACTCTCCACTGAGTTATACTTATCCAAAAGTCCTAAAATTTTACAGCTAACAACACAACACATAAAGAAACATTTTTTATATTTACACCTTTGGCTCAATCTGCCTCAGTCATTCCCAGTAATTCCAAACAGATACAATTTCTTGCAGAAATACCTAACCAGACCAGCCCTGCTCATAGGAACATAACTCATCACACACACAGAATTTTGCTAAGCCATTTTAAAGAATTTTAGTTGAAACATAGACTCATAACTTTCATGTTTTACACTTTATCAAATTATTTCTCTAAGAATATGCAATCGACCTTGAAATTTTCTGCAACTGCAACCATAAATTTTTGGATTCCTCAAAACATTCATATCCTTTATTAATTTAAATTCATCAATTACACAATAAATAAAATATAACAAAATGGCAGATATTACAGGCTTATACTAGAAAGATTAAGAAAGTGGACTCGATAGATCATTCTCTCAAAGAATGTTCTATGCTACATCCATACATCCATTGGCAAGGATATGGAGGTCTAAATCTAAGAATTCCCTCAGAAATGGTGAAAAATAATCTCTGCTACACATATGCAAGACTGACAGAAATTATCGAGATCAATAAAAATGATAAAGATCTGTGTAAATCACTTTTGAATATTGTGCAGGAATCCTTAGAGTTCTTGAGTTCAGACTCAAGAATAATTACCAGTTATATTATTAGCTCAATTATGGATTGTGGTGAGGATGGAACTGTTCGTTATCCATATCAAATTTGGGATCTTTGTCCCGTTATAGCTAAAGAATTTATTGAGCCATAGAAGGTTAATAATCAGAACTTAAATTTTTATTTTACCATGTATAAAGAAAACAAGATTATTACCCAAACTGTGAGATTTGAAAATCTCAAAGCTAGACTGGAGAAGGCAATCTATGCAAATAATTATGTCCTTCTCGGAGATGGTAAAGTGTTTGTTACAATTTGGTCCCAATATACTCCAATTACATGAGTATTGTCCATGATTAAGGGACGAGAAAAAACACAAAAATTATTTCTGAGACTAGTGGATTTAGATCCAAGTCTGGATTTCCAACCTGAAACCATGAAGGTTTGGAAGAAGGTTGCTCAATTCAGATAGCAACGTGTTGCAGAAGAAATGGCTATGGGTTATGCAGATCTAAGAGAAAGCATAGATGCCCCAGTCAGAAACTCACAGATGGAGTGACAAAAAACGTCATCCATGATGTCAGCCTCAGCGTGATAATTGAGGAATTGCTTTTCAAAAGTAGCTGCAAATATTAAAGTACTACAGACCAAAGTAGCTTTAAAATTTGTGGTCCCGATAAAAAGAACTTATCCCCAGATAAAGATTGACTTCTTAGCTGTAAAATTAAAACAGTATTTATCTTTATTTAATTATTGTAATGAATATAGCTGGAAAACAGTACTAGAGGTGCTAGCTGTCCATTTAGTTTTGAAATGTAGTAAAGCTAACATACTATTCCAGCTACCTATATTAATTATTGTACTATTTTTTTTTTGAGTTGGCAAACAGTAATACAGACACCAACTTAGTTTGTAAAAGGTCTATATATACCTCTTCAGTTTATTGAAGAAAGGGGAGTGAAATTAAATACAGAGTTTATTAAAGAATAATCTTTGTCAAGTCTTTATCTGTATAACAATTTTGCTTCTATATACTTTTTATCCTTCAAAACGGTCTGATATCCAGGAATGTTGTAGTAAGACCTAACTAAGAAAGGGCAGTAAGTCATATTCTCCATATATCTCTGAAGATATTGTTGGTGAAGAGTTTGGAAGGAGGGTTAAAGCTGTTGCGAAAGTTTAGTGGACCCGGTCTACAAAGGTATATATATTATAAATGTTTTAATTTTATATTTAAACGTTTATGTCTTCTAACCGATCTACTAATAATAATTGGCTTAGAGGTCTAGCTTTAATCCAAACTAGGAAGGAAGAGTTGAGTGCTAGTATTAGACTATAAGATCTTTTCTTTGTTTTATATGAACAAATAACCAGAGAATTACCTGTTGCTATAGAAAGGATTGAAAGACTTGAAAAGTCTAATAGAAAAGATTTTAAATTTAAAAATTTTCTAGACCAATAACTTGAATTTAATAATGTTCATTATTTAGAAAGGCTCGGTGCTTTTGCACAATTATTGGATGACCAATAATTCTTTGAGTTGCTCTTATCCTGATTGTCATCACCTACATCACGGTGTAGGTAAGGATCCAGTAATAGGATTATTAAATTCTATTATAGATCGTTTAGACTCTCTAAATAATTTTATAGATAAATTGTTCAAAAATTTAGAAGAGTTGACTCTTAGATAGAGTGAATTTGAGGATTTTTTTCTTGAAAATAAAGTCCGTTTAGGACTTGTTGCCAGTTCTCGTTATCACAATAAGTATAAAAAGCTGAAAGAAATCAGAAATAAAAGGAAAAACCTTTGAAGATTTTTGGGAGTAATTCTCTGTAATTCTGCCTCTTAACAGATTAATTAGAGAGAGGACATACTCACTTGAATGGTATTAGAACGTAAAAAGGGGGGTTTTGGATTTCTTTAAAGAAAAAATAGGATTTTGGGAGGTTAAAATAGAAATAATAATAATTTTGGGTAGATAATGATTATCAGTAAAATTAAGTTAACATTTTAAAAATTTTTATATTACATTTTAAAGATTAAGAATGACAATATATATTAGTGAATATTTTAAGGACCACTGGAGAAATGATCAATCGAAAAAACTTACCCTCGCATTCAATTGATCTATCAATTGAATTTAATTTGATTTGATGAGATAACAATAATTTATAAGGTCTATAATTTTAATTGTAATTGGATCAATTTGCCAAGTTGTTTTATTTTATACTTGCATTGGCGAACCAGATGGGGCCTTATTTCATCGTAGCAGAGTCCTAAGCGAAGAAGAAGGATCAGAAAACAACTGATTTTCGATTGCTATATGGAGCTTCGCCTTTCATTTTTCAACGGTATCTTCGTGCCCATGTCAATGGAATCTACCTTATGTTCTCCTTTGCTACTCATTTCACTGGTAAATCTGTCAATCATGGAGTTTCTTTTTTTATTTTTTAACATATTATGGATGGGCTTTCCTTGTAATTCTTATTCAATTGTGTTGTAATTTCTTAATTATAGGTTCTGTTTCATGTTGTTCTAGTCGGTGCAGAGTCATCAATGTAAGATCCCCTTCTAAATGTTCTATGAATTTTTTATTTCTGAACATTTTGGTTGAAATTTGTAACTCCACCATTGAAGGTATTGAATTTAGCTGTTAATTGCAAACTAATTTTTATTAGTGTTGACTCTATTGCTTATTCTTTTATATTTCTTATTAATTTTAGTCAAGCAGAGCAAAAAGCATATCAACCGTTGTATGATTGTGAAGTATGTGATGATGGAAAGGTTTGAATCTAAATTTTACTTCCCATTCATTTGCTAAAGTTGGTTTTTCACTTTTAATTTTATTCTTCATTTTGTTATTTCTTAAGAGTTTTTTTACAAATTATATTAGGAGCTTGAAAATTTTATGGGCTGACAAAATGCAAATTAGGATTTTTCTTTTGCTTTATAATGCCTTGGTTGTGACTCCAATACAATCTGTTTTTTTGTCTCTGCATGATATAATGCCTTGGTTGTGACTCCAATACAATCTGAATTTGGTCTTCCTGTAGATGTGCTTGTAACCTGCCTTTTTTCTATCAGGGCTTTGGTTCAAGTATATGTGTTATCATTTAGACGGTGCTCAACTTATAAAGGTTAGATATAAAAGTTTTTGTTGAAGCTTATAAGGCTTAATCTTCTATTTAGAGTGTTTTGTGTTGCAAGTATAGTGAGTTTCATTTGTTTCACTTTTTTTTTTTATATTATAAGGTGGCTGGGACATTTTAGAATCTCCTATTCGGTTGGTTTGGGAAAAATTTGGCTTGTTTAGTCTCTAGAGACTTTTGTAGGTCTAAACATTTTTTACGGTCTAAATTTTTTTTGCTGTTTTATGGAGTACTTGGATGAAGAGAAATGCACACATTTCAAAAACCAGAACTTGTTCTTTAATCTATTATGGGTTAAGGAGGTTTTCTTGGCTTCTTTTTGGACTTGTGGTTCCATTCAAGGGTGTTTTTGTTTTCCTTTTTTTTTTTGGTACATTAATGTTAATTAAGCCACACAGCAGGGAGTAGTTCTCCCTTTTTCATAATTCTTCACATGCCATCTAGTGGGATTTGAACTGTAGAGACTGTTTTTAAGTGTACTTGACTAGATTAGGCCTCTGCTAGTTTAGCCTTGTTTTTATGTGTTATTTGTTGTTCTATGTTGGATATGATTTGGCAGACCACTTATCCTCCATATTGTCATATCCTATATTTCTTTCCTTTTTTTTTTTTAAAAATTAAATAATAATAATATCAATGCTGAAAATTCAACATGTACCTCTGGAAATATAGTTCTACTTTCCTGTTGCAGCATGTTGTTGGGAAATATGAATTTTATGGAAAACGTAATGCACTGAATGTAAACTTACCCTTGTGTTGTGTATTAAAATGTTAGGGAGCTGAGTTGCTAGGTGTTTACTTTGGGTAGTTCTGTCTGCTTGTTTATGATACTATCACTCCTTGTATTTTTCCATGTGTAGCTAAGAATGTGGGAATCAATTTCTTTAGTAGTAGGTAGTTATTAGGGGGATAGTTATTAAGTAATTACATTATTATACTGGGTTGTTATCTAACCTATGCTTTTGTATTGAGTCATTTAAAAAGGTTGTGGATTAATGAAGGAAGCAAGTGAAGTTTTCACCAAGGTTTGAGTTCCTGAAACTCAGAGATTGTAGAGTTCTCTCAAAGAAGCTCTAGTTCTTTTTTTTTGTTTTATTTTTTTTATGTTCAATTAAATATATTTATAACGAGATTACAAACTTGGGACCATAATGTTTCATTTTGTTATAATCAATTAACCAATCTGGAGCAATTATTTACTTTTGATAATTATAGGAGAGATATTTTCAAAGAGGTAGAGAAGATCCAAGTTCTGGGTGGTCTTCATAGAGGTGTACATAGAAGAATAAAAATGAGAAAAGGATTTCTATGTATAGTCACTTGTAGATAAGCATTTAAGTGCAAGCAGCTACAAGGAGAAAATGCAAGTAGAGTAGGCAAAAAATGATAAAATGGCCTATGATTTAGCTAAAATTTTTCTCCACGATGAGTAGAATAGCAAAATGGAATTATGGGGCTGGATCCACATCGAGTTGTTTAATTCCAAGGAGCCTCCATTTTTTTAACTCCTATATTATCTGAAGTACTCTCCTCTCTTTGAGTGGCATTAATAGTATTTTTAGATGAATGCATTCAAAATTTATGTGGGTACCGACCATCTAGTTTCTGATAAGCAGGATCTGGATATTCCTTCTGTGGTCAGACTTGAAAACCCTCTGGATGAAAAGGTAATTAGCAGCTTTTTTTCAGTTGAAAGCTGCTAGTGGTGATGCTTACATGTGTATATTTCATCCAGGATATTGACATAATTGCAACATACAGTGACACATCTGGTAATATTCGGATTAGGAGGGTCAAAATGAAGGATCTATCTGCTTCCTGGGTCTTGGAAAACCCCACAGATAAAGGCCATGATCAGCCAAAGGCTTCACAGGTAATACCAAGTATTTTAATATTGAGTTTTCAGTAGAGGCAATTAGTGCAAAATAAAGAGCTTCTTTTGCATATTAGATGGGAAACAGTTTCCACAAAATCTGGAAGCTGTATCAGTGAAAGATGAACAATTGAACATAATGCTAATCCTCAATTATTTTGTTTTGATTTAGTTCATGGATGACAACATTTGAATGTCTTTAAGTTGATGATATTGACAGACTTTTTCTTTACAATTTCCTTCTCACAGACATCGAAGGACTTGTTTGAATTTGGTATGAGACTTCAAGATAATGTTCAGCATTCTGAGATCCATAATTTTCACAAGTTAGACGCAAGCCCAGTGAGGCTGCTGCGCCAGGTGATCTGACAATAGCCTCTACTTGTATTTACTATATGTGTTGGCTGCAGTTAATTTGATTTTATGACATTATCTTGCACTTTAGATGAGGCGGCAAAGGAGGAGGGATCTCCGAACTGCATTGCTAATTCAGAAAGATAAAGAAGCTGACAACCAGGCACGAGCAGCTGCAATAAAACAATCTGAAAACCTGGATACCACTGTCCAGGAAAAGTACAGTATATGGAGGAGAGACTATGAGAATCCAAATGCTGATTCTATGTTGAAACTCATGAGGGACCAGATTATAATGGCAAAAGCATATGCAAATATAGCCAAATCTAATAATGAAACCAGTCTTTATGACTTGCTTATGAAGCAATCTAGAGAAAGTCAACATGCTATTGGAGAAGCTACATTAGATGCTGAGCTTCATCCTAAGTATAGCTGCTCTATTCTTTATTATTATTTTTTTTATAATACATATTTCATTTTTGATTCTCATGCAGAGATATCCTTTTCCTTTCCTGCAGTGCACTTGATCAAGCAAAAGCAATGGGTCATGTGCTCTCTATAGCAAAGGATCGATTATATGAATGCCGTACTATGTCAAGGAAGCTTCGTGCCATGCTTCAATCAAGTGAAGAGAATGTAAATGCTTTGAGGAAAAAGAGTGCTTTCTTGATTCAGTTAGCTGCGAAAACAGTTCCAAAACCATTGCATTGCCTTCCTTTGCAACTTGCGGCTGACTATTTCTTGCTTGACTATCAAAATAAAGAGCATCTAAACAAAGAAAAGCTTGAAGATCCGTCTCTTTACCACTATGCGATCTTTTCAGACAATGTGCTTGCAACATCTGTTGTTGTGAATTCCACAGTGCTCCATGCAATAGATCCTGATAAACATGTTTTCCATGTAGTCACAGATAAATTGAACTTTGCTGCAATGAAAATGTGGTTTCTTATCAACCCCCCTGCAAAAGCAACTGTTCAAGTTCAGAATATTGATGATTTTAAGTGGTTGAATGCCTCATATTGTTCTGTTTTACGTCAGCTTGAATCTGCCAGGATTAAGGAATACTACTTCAAAGCAAATCATCCTTCCACCCTCACTGTGGGTTCTGATAATCTCAAATATAGGAATCCTAAATATTTGTCTATGCTGAATCATCTTCGATTCTACCTTCCTGAAGTTTACCCGAAGCTGGACAAGATCCTTTTTTTAGATGATGATATTGTAGTTCAGAAGGATTTAACACCACTTTGGTCTGTTGATCTGCAAGGGATGGTGAATGGTGCAGTGGAGACTTGCAAGGAGAGCTTTCATAGGTTTGATAAGTATCTCAATTTCTCTAACCCAAAGATCAATGAGCATTTTCATCCGAATGCTTGTGGTTGGGCATTTGGCATGAATATTTTTGACTTAAAGGAGTGGAGAAAGCAAAATATAACTGGAATATATCATCATTGGCAAGATTTGGTACGTTTTCAATTTTCTTTTTCTCACAATACCTAACCTCTTTTCCTTCTGCAAGATTTTGTCAATTAAGACATCGTCATTTGAGTGTCTTAGATTATGTTTTCTGAAGTGCACCGTTTCCATGCAGTGAATCGTTCTGAGCTTTCTTTCACTCTTACCAAAATCTATTTTCTCAGTTTCAGGATTTGTTTTCAAAAATTGACAACATTGTGAATTTTTTTTTTTCTTACTGTGAGTTTAATCTGTTACTTCATTGGCTGTGCATTATGTGGAAACTGGATATATGAATGTTCTCTGTATTCTGGTTTAGGATGTTCACCTTAAATTGGTAGAAACAGTATCTTCTGCTTCCAGTATTTGTCGATTTTACTTGCAACTGATAGATGAACTGTTTTTGCAGAATGAAGATAGAACTCTTTGGAAATTGGGAACATTGCCACCCGGATTGATCACTTTCTATAACCTAACTTTTCCATTGGATCGTAGCTGGCATGTACTGGGACTCGGTTATGACCCAGCCCTCAACAAAACTGAGATTGAGAATGCAGCTGTAGTTCATTACAATGGAAATTACAAGCCATGGTTGGATTTGGCAATTTCCAAATACAAACCATTTTGGTCTAGATATGTACAGTTTGATAACCCATACATCCAACTTTGCAACATTAGCGAATGATATCTAAGAGAAACAAGTTCAAAGTGTCTTATAGCTAGTATAAATTTTGTATTTTTCTACTTAGATAAAAATCATATTTTCATTTATTCAATTTTTATGAAAAACTTGTTCCATTTTATAATTTAGCTGTATGTGTATTTGATTTTATCATATATTGTTGAGTTGTGCCGAATCTATACAGGCCTGGATATAATTTATTCTTGGTTTTGCTTTTCATTGAGGGATCTGGAGTTTGAATTCTAAGTGGGTGGAAAGGATTTTTGGGAAAAAGGAAGAGTTATTCCTCTTATGATATTAAAAAAAAAAAAAAAAAAAATACAAATATTTTATTTATTTTTACGTCTTTCACTTGAGAACTTCACATATGGTTGTGATGTGAGCCAGTGAGCTTCCTAATGTTTCTTGGCAATGCGTTTTTCAAAGATTCTATTAAATCCGAAGCTTTCTAACTGGATTTTGAGAATCAAGGAGTCATCTTCTAATGGAAAATGGCATGATGTGATTTCGCAGTATCAAGAAATGAAAATTTCAGAAACTCACCCACAAGATGTTTCATTCTTCCCTTGTATTCTCAAAGCATTTTCATACATTTCCCATAAGCATGGAAAGTCTTTTCATGCTTGTTTGATCAAACAAGGACTTGAATCATTTTCTTCCATTGGCAATTCCATCATGAGTTTTTACATTAAATGTGGTGAATTGGATACTTCTGTGAGCATTTTTGATTCCATGAGAAGCAAAGATTCAGTTTCTTGGAATATTTTGATTCATGGGTATATTGATTATGGTGCCTTAGTAGAGGGGTTGTGGCAGTTCACTAATGCTAGGGTTTTTGGATTTGAACCCAATATTTCTACATTGGTGCTTGTAATTCAAGCATGTCGCAGTCTTAAAGCGAAGCAGGAAGGGCTTCAACTGCATAGTTACCTGATTCAGAGTGGGCTTTGGGTCATTTCTTCTATACAAAATTCCCTGCTTTATATGTATGCAGATGTTGACATGGATTGTGCAAGAAATCTGTTTGATGAAATGCCTGAGAGAGACGTCATCTCTTGGAGTGTGATGATTAGTGGTTATGTGCAGAGCATGGAACCTCAGATTGGATTGCAATTGTTTCAAAACATGTTATCATCGCCTAGGATTGAACCAGATGGAATGATCATGGTCAGTGTTCTTAAAGCCTGTGCTAATGCAGCAAACATATATATGGGAAGATTGTTACATGGGTTGTCGATTCATCGAGGTTTAGATGGTGATCTGTTTGTCAAGAACTCTTTGATTGATATGTATTCCAATTGTCATGAAACTGATTCTGCATTTAATGTTTTCAATGAGATTTCTACGAGGAACAATGTCTCATGGAATTCTATGTTATCTGGATTAGTCCTAAATGAAAACTACTCGGAAGCTTTAATGTTGATTCTTTCAATGCAAAAGGAGGAAGTTGATGCAGATGAAGTGACTTTGGTTAATATTCTTCAAACGTGCAAGTACTTTGCTCATCTATATCATTGTAAAGCAGTCCATTGTGTGATAGTCCGTCAGGGATGTGAACCAAATGAATTACTGCTCAATGCTCTCATTGATGCTTATGCAAAGTGCAATCTTATTGAACTTGCATGGAAAGTCTTTATTAGGATGAGGAGAAGAGATGTGGTTTTATGGAGCACAATGATTGCTGGGTTTGCATACAGTGGTATGGCTGACGAAGCAATAACTATCTTCAAAGGGATGAATGAGGCAAACGAAGTGCCTAATGTAATTACCATTATAAATCTTCTCGAGGCTTGTTCAGTTGTAGCTGAATTGAAGAGGTCAAAATGGGCACATGGAGTTGCAATTAGAAGAGGTTTCACAGCAGAAGTGGAAGTCGGAACTGCAATTGTTAATATGTATTCCAAATGTGGGGACATAGAGGCCTCAAGGAAGGCCTTCAATCAAATTCAAGAGAAAAATTTAATAACATGGAGTGCCATGATAGCAGCATATGGCATGCATGGTGTCGCCAGTGAAGCCTTGGCTTTGCTTGCTGAAATGAAATTGCACGAGCTCAAACCAAATGCTTTTACCATTCTATCAGTGCTTGCTGCTTGTAGTCATAGTGGATTACTCAACGAGGGGCTATCCATTTTCAAATCAATGATTCAAGACCATGGGATTGAACCTGGGTTCGAACACTACTCGTGCGTAGTCGACATGTTAAGTCGTGCAGGAAAGCTTGATGCTGCAATGGAATTGATCACAATGATGCCTGAAAATTTGAAGGTTGGTGCAAGTATTTGGGAGGCATTATTGAGTTCTTGCAGAAACTACGGAAACATTAAAATCGGAGAAAGAGCTATCACTCGTGTTCTTGAGCTTGAGCCTTTGAACTCAGCTGGTTATTTATTGGCATCAAGCCTTTATGCTGCAGATGGATTGTGGGTTGATGCAGCTAGGATGAGATTGTTAGCTAAGGAAAGAGGAGTAAGAGCTGTAGCTGGTTATAGTTTAGTACATGTTGATAGCAAGGCTAGTAGATTTGTTGCAGGAGACAGGTCTCATCTACTAGCAGCTAATATATACTGTAGGCTTCGTCAACTGCACGACTGTATGAAGATCGATGAAACAAAAAATTTAGCTTTTGACGAATACTAGCAATTATCTACCCTAAAATTTGTATTTCTTTATATTTAATCGTCTAATTCCGTGCATACGAGCTAACAATAATTATGGGATAGGACAATATTTTACAAAAATTTAAATTTTCATTTTTGAAATTAATTTTATTTTTATAAAATATTTAAATTTAAATTATTTTAAAATTTATTAGAATTGAAGACAGAGAGTTTAAATTTAAATTTATAATTTTTTATTATTGAAAAAAATTAAGACAGTTAAAATATTTTTCTTTTAAAATTAAATTTAATATAACGTTTTTCATGAAATAGATAGATTATTATTTAAAAATTAAAAATAATATAATAAATTAATAATAAAATAGATTTTATAATAATCATATAAATCATGTATAATAAAAATAATTAAATATATGCAAAAAAAAATATTTTTTTTATTAAGTAAAACAATAAATTCATTTATTATAAAATTTAATTTACGATTAGTATATATAATTATTTAAATAAGAAGAATAATTTATATAAATGAATATAATTAATTTGTAAAGTTTTTTAAAAAATATAATTTATTTCGAGACTGTAAATTAAGTTGAATATGTATTAAATTCAAATTGTTGATTAAAATTGACCAAATTTAAAATTTTTGGAAAAATTTGAAAAATTACACCAAATTTTAAATTTTTATGTCATTAGACCTTCCAATTTGGAAGTTGCCTATAATTATAACTAATTTTAAAAATTGTTAAAAAATTAATAAAATTTAAAATTTTGGACAAAATTGAAATGACATGAAATTTTGTATTTTTTTTAGGTAATTAGTCTTTTTATTTTAACAATTAAATTTAGATTGTTTGTTAATATTATATTATTAATTTCAGCTAAATAAATAAATCAAACCTTCTATATATTTGCAACTTTTATTAATTTTATCTTAATTTTCTAAATTAATTATAAATTTACCTAATTGGTCAAATTAAATAAAAAATAATTGTATTATTATTTAATGTCAGATATATGCTCTTAATGTCATAAAGGTTAAATACATGTATAAATAAAATAAATAACAACAAGGGGCTTCAATTATAATTGCTTAATTACCTAAGAAATCTTAAGTAATTTATTCTCAAATTTTAGCATAATACTCTAATTCATTTTTTTCATTTATCTATTATTTTTTAAACTCTCTATCACTTTAATTTTTTTTTTCCTTTTTAGGTACAAAAATAATGAGATGATTGATACGAAATATATGATTTTAATTTCCTATATACACTCCAATAAGCATATGATTTAATGATATCAAAATTATTTTTAAAGTTATAAATCCTTATATTTGAGTTTCAATTAGAAAAAAATCATTTATATTTTTTTTTTATAAAATCATCTGCACTATTTATTTCTTATCATGTGTGGAATGATCACATTGTCTTTAATTATGTCTCAAAAAATTGATCCAAAATATCATTTTTGTAGTAATAAAAAAAAAAAATTCTCAAAACATATTTTTAATGCATTGCTTGATATATATATATGTGTAAATATAATATATAATTTTTATTGAAACATTTCAATATTAAACTTTGATCCCCCTAAGTTTCCAACTTTATATTAAAAAAAGAATACACTGTTTTATTTTTATAATTAGACCAACAAACAAACAATACATATTTTTCTATTTAGAATAAAGATCAATAATTGCTTCTTCTTCTTCTTCCTTTCCAAATAAAAATAATTTTGTTGGAAATTGATAACTGCCCAAACCAAATGCCTAAAACTAATTTCTTGCCAAAGAACTTGAACTGAATACAAATAGCTAAACCCACTTTGCCGAAGCAAAAAGTTAATCAGTCTATTAGCACCTGAAGTTCTTATCAAGATGCCAGGATTTGGAGCAATTCCTATATACTTATTATTATTTTCAATATCTACTAATTTCACAAAATTCTCAATACCTTTTTTTTCTTCAAAAGATTTTTGAATTGCATTCACAGTCTCATTAGTAGAAGTATATGCAACAAAAATAGAAATCATAATATTACTGTAATTACAAGTAGAATCCATTAGTCTTTTGCTGCCTCTCTGACTCTCAATTAAAGGTTGAAATTTTCTGTAAAATGAACTTTTGTTTTATAATGATGCACTATGCTATTTTCTTGAATCAATAACTCTAGTTTTTCCTTCATCAAATCCATAATAGATTCAACTTCTTCAGGTTTTCGTTTAAAATCATCGATACTAAATGCATATGCTGTGACATACTTCACCTGTGACATAAGAGCTATGAAGGCAGCATTACGCCCAGCTTGGCTATGAAATTTTGTTTCTTTGCGTACCTTCTATTTCCAATCCATTGTGAAGGCAATTTGAGTTGGTATTGGACCAATTGAAAGTACCAAAATTATGCAATTTCTAAGGAAATGTCCTACTCTCCACAAGATTTTTCTTCTTGCTTTGTCAATTTCAACCTTAATATTTTTTTGTGTAATTTTGTGTCGGACCGACTCAAACTTAAAATCTTATGGTTCTAAAAATAATTATAATATCAAAATTAATAGTTTGTGAATCAAAATTAGAAAACCTATACATGAGAAAAATATAATGGCTTTTCAAGTTAATAAGAAAGTTATGATTTATTAATAAAAGAAATGGTAAAGAAATGCGTATATAGAAGTATTAATCCTCTAGAAACAAACAATTTAATTGTTTTAATTCATGTTTAGACGGATGTTAACAAGAAGGTAGCGAAATAACGGGGACAAATATAAATTCAAAAACCAAAACAAAAACAAAAACACTCTATTAACACTAAATCCAATATAATTAGAAAATATAATTTTAATATGATTTAATTTATTTTCTATACTTCAATTTTCTGATAAACATTTTTGTTATTAATTTTCTAAGCACATAATTATTTTCTTTAATTTCTTAAAAGGTTTTTTTTGTACCCTTATATTTTTTAAATTTATTAGTTAATAATTTAGTTATATAATGTATTTTAATATATTTTAATTAACATTTTTGGGCCTTCAAAGTTTTAATTCTACATTCGTCTGGGCAAAATTAATTATTTCTTAGTTTTATTTGCTTGATAAAATATTCGCAATTAGGTAATTGTAGTTATGGGTCCCTAGACTAAAACAATTGAAAAATATTGCTTCCCATAGCCAAGCAATGCCTATAATACTTCTATTATTGTCATTATTATTGTTTCTTTATAATTCATGGGAGGTTAGGTAGGTTGAAAGAGCATTGCGAATCACACAATAAAGGAATAGTTTTCTCTTTTAAAATCTGTCACTAATTGTTAAAAATTTCTCCCATATATTGATGGATGAAAGATTTAAATTTGAAAGTTTTTATTTTATTTTTCATATTATTTTTTTTTAAATAAAAAGACTAATTAACATGGTCTTATTAATATTTTTATTATTTTTTAATAATAATAGTAGTAGTAACACGGTCTCATTAACATTTTTATTATTTTTTAACAACAACAGTTGTATAATAATATTATGTATAATGTTTATTCTTTTTTGAAAGTTTTTAATTTTGATATTTCCTATTTTTTAGGATAATTTTATCTTCATATCCATTGAAATGACTTTTCAACTACCCACTCAACATTCAAGAGATTTTCTATGTAAGTTTATCTTTACTTCAGAGTCATTCATTTAAACCGTAAATTTCTATTTATTTATGTTTTTATTCTTTATATTTAAATATCAGTCAAAATCTATTTAAAAATCAATCGAAATCAATTTAAAAGTCAAAATTAATTGAATTAATCTAAAATTAATTTGATTTGTAGGTTTCTGAGAATATTTACAGTATAAATAAATGTCAGTTTCCGAGAATATTTATGGTTTGTTGGTTTGTACTTGAAAATTACTCTTGAAAGTCATTCTATCAAGAGAGTTAGTGTTAGGATTAATAGATGAGATGATTGTTATTATCCCTTATTAATATGATTATAGATTACAACTCTATGTAGGCCTGTACATATAAAAAGATATACAAGTAGTGTAGTTTTAGCTAAATACAAATTCTATTATGATAAGAATTTCAATATCCATAATAGGCCCCCCTTAAGTTGATGATTGAACTGTTAGCAATCTCAACTTGTCTCTATGTTTATCGAACAGTCAGCGTACCAATGGCTTGGTGAAAATGTCACTTATTTGATCATCACTGGAAATAAAATGCACTTGAAGCTTTTTATTGTGAATAAGTTCCCTAACAAAGTGATAATCCAATTCCATATGCTTTGTTCTAATATGAAACACTGGATTTGATGTCAAATAGTAAGCATTGATATTGTCACACCACAATGTGGACGGTACAGTTGTTGGAAAACCAAGTTCAAGCAACAAGGATTGCGGCCAAACCACTTTAGCTGCTGCATTTGCTAAGTCTTTGTATTCACTTTCAGTAGAAGATCGAGCTATGGTGGGTTATTTCTTTGCATTCCAAGAAACTAAATTTTTACCTTAGTTAGGCCTATCACTTGTTTTCTCCATAGGCCTATCATTTGAATGTCATTGTCGCCAGCGACATTGGCTAGCCAATTGTGCTAACTATTTGTACTTGGATAACCATTTTGTATACCAACCCTTTATTGATTGTGTCACACCCTAAAACCACCGGTGCGACGATCCTAAGGTAAGGGTAGGCATAAGGCCACCGTATACTCGTAGAACCCTTAGTTAACCTAGATTAAACATACAACACATACTAACATCATGCCAAACATCCATATCTTATATATCTCATCAACTTGATATGACATTTTCTCTTGTTCCTTACTGATCAAAAGATAATTCTAACATCAATATGAAACAAGGGAAAGTCTACAATGCCATCCATGGCAATAAAAGAATAAGCAACATCACACACATCTACGAAGCCTCTAAGAGTATACTTCTCATAGACATGAATACATATATATAATTCAACTATTATCTAAAAATATTACATAAAAGAGTTTTCTTGTGGAAAAGGAAATCAAGAAGCTCTGTCTTCAGGATTAACTCTCTCTCGAGCTAAGCTAGAACCTGAAATCCATAGAAGAGTGGTGAGCCTTCAACTCAGTAAGATGCGAACAATAATAATGAATAACATTTGTAGAATACTTAAATAGCAAATCTTGAATATGTACCAGGGTACTAGAAATAAATTTAACATATAAATTAATATCATAAGTGCTTACAAAGGGTAACACTATCTAATCATCTCATAATACATATAATGATTTTTTTTAAAAACATAAATGCCTATAAAGAATGCATTATCAAATAAACATAACATAGAACTGATATCATAACATAACGTTTAGGTAGCCTTGCTACCTTCATGTGGCATATATGCTTGTGCAGGCATATGTCTAGAGCTCGTGATCCCCTCTAGGTAGAACACTGATACTATACCCTACCAACTAGGTTTTCTTTGTGCACATTGGACCAATGAATTAACTCTCATTGGGAAAAGCGTTCTATAATGTATGTTTCGTAATATACATATTATGTATTGGTTCAACAATATTTAAAAGTGATCATATGAATAATATATCATATTATGCATAACAAAGGCTTATTAATGAACTTGATCCAAGGAAAATAACCAAGTCATTATTAATATTCAAAGATTCTATTTAAGGAGGGTTTCAATAAATTGAACTCATAAATAACATATACATATATATGAATATAATATATTTTAGTAAAAATTCTCATATGGAGAATCATACACATGAAATAAAATCCACACTTACATCTTAGCATCAAAAAGCTTTCTAGCCAAGCTCAACTTTTGCTCAAATCCAAAAGATCCTTAATTCATTGAGTTCTCTTCTCTTAAATAAAAATTTCCAAAATTTCAAAATTTAGGGTTTTCTCAAAACAATCACAGAAAATAATTCTGTATAAATTCTAAGCTCCTTAGAGTCTCTATAAACAAATTCTATTATTAATTTAACCATTAATAGAGGATGAATAATAATTATAGAGAAAATCTACTATTCACATCACTGTTTATCCAAAAATCATAAATCCTCATAACTACTAAATCAAACCATAAATATTAGCTATTAATGCTCACAAAAGATCACCCATAACTTAAAAATAACTATTCTAGCTAACAAAAAACTAAATTCAAGCTAGAGAGAAGATTCGATAAAATTACTTTATTTTTTCCTCTAAAGAAATTTTGAAGAATTTGGCTTAAATTGATACTCTTATAGTCCTTAATTTGTGTTTTCTAACATTAATAAGGTTTAATTGGAGTATTAAAATCTTAGAAATGAAAAAAAATGACTTATGGTTGAGAGGAATAGGAAATGGAAAAGAAGAGAGAAGAAGAAATAAAGAAAAATGAAGTTTGAAGAGAAGCTACCGCCAGAAAAAAATATCGAGTTTACTGTTCACACGCATTGTTCACGCGAACTATTCACGACACTGTTCACATGCACAGGCTGGAAAAAAAAAAAAAACTTCGGCAACACATGCTAAACCAGCTGTATCTTGAGTTACAGAAGTCTAAATGCCTCGATTATTCCTTCTATTTAAACTAGACACATACGGCTTCAACATATCCCAAATTCTTTCTTTAAAGCCTTGAACATAAATTCACAAAATTCTGCATAAATACAAACTCTGAAATTCAAATTAAAACAAACAAATCTCACTTCCAAAACAAACATTCCATAACAAATCTTATATACATCATTACAAGAATTTCAAAATACATACTAGCAAAAGAAATCTCAGGTGTTACATTTCCCTCCCCCTCCTCTCCCCCCCCCCCCCCCCCCCCCTCCCCTTAACAAAATTCGTGCTCAAATTTAAAGAATTTACTTTAAACTTGAAATAGGTGGGGATACTTAGCTTACAGGTTCAACTCACTCTCCAAGTGCATTCTTCCATAACTTAGTTTTTTCATAAGACTTTAACCATTGCTATCTGTTTGTTCCTTAGCTTCTTGATCATCCTATTAATGATGGCTATTGGAACCTCTTCATAAGTCAAGTCTTGCTAGAATTCTACCTCTTGAGCTTGCAACACATGGGAAGGATATGCAACATATTTTCGAAGTATGAAAACATGAAACACTGGATGCACATTGTTCAAGTGAGGTGGCAAGGCTAATCTATAAGAGACTTCTCCAACTTTATCCAACACCTCAAATGTCTCAATGTACCTCGGAGATAGCTTGCCTTTCTTACCAAATCTTAGAACTCCTTTCATAGGTGAGACTTTAAAAAACACTAAGTCACCAACCATGAAACCTATATATTTTCTCTTAGGATCGACATAGCTCTTCTGCCTACCAAAAGCAGTTTTCAATCTCTCTCTGATGATATGGAACTTTTTTGTTGTATATTACATCAATTCAGGCCCTTCAACATGCTTCTCTCCCACTTCATCCCAATACAAAGGAGACTTACACTTTCTACCATACAAAGCCTAGTAAGCGGCCATTTTGATGGTAGAATGGTAGCTATTATTATAGGCAAGCTCTATCAAAGGAAAATGCTTATCCCAATTACCTCCAAAGTCTAGAATGCACATTCTCAACATGTCTTCTAGAGTTTGGATGGTCCTTTCTGATTGCCCATCTAGGAGTGTTGAAATCAAGCTGAGTACCCAAAGACTCCTGTAGCTTCTGCCAAAATCTTGATGTGAACTGAGCTCCTCTATTAGAGATAATAGAAACTGGAATCCCATGGAGTCTTACTAGCTCATCAATATACATCTGTGCATACTGAGAAGCTATGTAGGTTGTCTTGACTGGCAAGAAGTGAGCTGACTTGGTCAATCTATTTATAATTACCCAGATCGAGTCATGCCCACTTGAAGTCCATGGCAACCCTACAACAAAGTCCATAGTTATCCTTTCTCACTTTCACTCTGGCAATGGCAACAGTTGAAGTAGAACCGAAGGCTTCTGATGCTCAAATTTAACTTGCTGACAAGTCAAAGATCTTACCACAAACTCTGCCACATCTTTCTTCATCCCACTCCACCAATAAGAACTTTTAATGTCGTGGTACATCTTCGTAGCACCTGGATGAATACTATAGCTGGAATGATGTGCTTCCTCAAGAATCACATCTCTTAAACCATCGATTGCTAGAACACATACTCTGCTGCCAAGTCTCAACATGCCATCTATCATAGCAAAACCTGGAGCTTTCTTTATTTCCACATCTCTCTTCAGTTTCACAAACTGAGGATCTCTATCTTGTGCCTCTCTGATCCAATCAATAAGCACTAGCTTGACTTGGAAACATGCTAGAAGCACTCCGGCATCTGACAAGTCAAAAATGATCCCCACATCATGCAAACTCTGCACCTCACTCACCAAAGGTCTCTTACTCACCTGAATATGGGCTAAGCTACCCAAAGACTTCATACTCAAAGCATCCACTACTCCATTCGCCTTTCTTGGATGGTATAAAATCTCATAATCATAGTCTTTAAGTAACTTCATCCATCTCCTTTGCCTAAGATTTAGGTTTTTCTGCTGGAAGATATACTCCAAGCTCTGATGATCTATAATGATCTCACACTTCTCTCCATACATATAATGTCTCCATATCTTCAATGCAAAGACAACTGTAGCCATTTCAAGATCATGAGTTGGATCATTCTGTAGTACCCCAGTAGATAGAGCAATGAATAGTGAGGAAGTACAGATGACAGTATGGATATAATGGACTATAGTAACAAATATAATATTAATTAAAGCATGAATAGGCTCAATCGATTATTGAAATATACAGAGAATGGTAGAGTGTAATACTCAAGAATTTTTGAGCCTCAACCGGGCTACTTTAGTGATATTATCCCGAAAAATGTCGGTGTTAGCAATCCGGTTAATTTTAGAATTTTTGACCCAAACTTGGGGGGACTAAGTTAGTTAATTTTATGTGAAATTATGGTGAAAAGAAAGAGTTGAAACATATTTTGGAATACTAAAAATAGAAATAATGGCAAAATCGTAATTTATGGCAACTTTAGGGGCAATTTGTAACACCAAGTCACAACCAAGCCTAGTATAATTAAACACCTTCGGGAAATTTTTGTTAATTTATTAGAAATTATTTTGATGTACTTACATGTGTATTTGATTGTTAATTGATTGTTTATAAATAAATAAATAAATAATAATAGCCGAATTAGGTTACAAAAAAAAAATGGTAGGACTAAATTGAAAAAGGAAATAAAATTTAGGGATTTAATTGATATTTTATAAGGACTAAATTAAAACAAAAATGTAAGATTAGGGAGTGAAATAGCAATTTCACTCATCTTGATTCAATAAAGCAATGTATTGGTGCATTGAAATCCAAGGGATACATATGTAGGTTGTAAAGTGCTCTTTATGAGATTGAGTGCATGGGATTGGGTGGAAAATCCTACTAACTCTTAAAATAATCAAACAAATTCTGCATCTTTCTTCTTCTTTCTAAGAAACCGTGAACAAAAAAGAAAAGAAGAAAAATTTCTTCTTTGCTTCGGCCATTAGAGGAAAAATCAAGGTTTGGTGTAAATTTTTAAAGCTAGAGTGAAGATCTTCATCATATAACTTCTATTTCATCAATCAAAGCTCTAATCTTCAATTGGGTGAGAAGTTTGGAGGAGTTAGGGTTTCGACTACTATTGGAAGATTTAAGGTAGGTTGAAATTTCTTATTGTTTATGAATAATTGACTCTTAAATATTGAGTTTGATGATTGATTTGAAGAATTAAGCATCAAATGGGTAGAAATGCATTATAGCCGAATAGAATGGGTTAAATTGGGGAAAAAAAATGTTAATATGTTATAATAGAGTAATTGGTTGTATAATTATTGTTAAATGAATTCAATTGATGTTAATTGAATGATTAAATGGATATTGAATATCAATTTTGAAAGGGGTATTATAGTCGAAAGCAAATTAGGGTTTGAGGTAAGAAATTCTTATGTATTGTTGCAATTGAATGTTTGAATTTCTAATTGACATATTGAATTAACAAATTAATCTTTAAAATTGAAGAACAAGCATGAATTGGAGAGAAACCCTTTTGGCCGAATGCCCTAAATTGGGGGAAATAAGGAACTGACTTGGTTCTTGTATAATTGAATGTTTAAATGTTTTATTGGTAGCTTGAATTGTTCAATTGTAGGTGTAATTGGGAGAATTATTATTGGAATGGGAAAACCCCTTTAAACCGAACCTATTTTAGGGCAAAAATGAGGAACTTGATTTGATTATGTGTAATTGAGCTTGGAATTGTTGAATAATGAATTTGAATTGGAAAAACTAAACTTAGATGGCATAACCCTACTTAGGTTGAATTGCTTTGAGCTAGGGTTAGGGTTTTTAAGGTGATTTATGTGTATAACTTGTTAAATGTGGGTAGTATGTTTAAATGATAGGAAATTGGTGTAAATAGGAAGTAATTTGTGCAATTGAAATGAGTTTAATATTAGTTTAGGTCTTTATGACCTATGAAGTTCAAAATACTTTGGCATGAAACCTAGGCTTGAACGTAAGCACAAACTTGCTTCAACATGTTTATATATATGTGAATTAATGTGTTGTATAAAGAAAATGAGGTTTATATATTTGTAGCCCAAGTTAGGTTTTGGCCGAATGGCCTATGTGTACAAAAGGGGTAAACTTGTCATTTGATAGGAATATGACCATTGATTGTGTATATGAGTATATTTGAAGTGTATTGTGTATATAAGTGATGATTTGAAGTCTTACGGAGAGTATATATATATAGGCGAGCCTTCCGAGGAAGGGATAAGTCGGGTAGTCATCGCGACAATTAGGGGGTCTTCAGGCTAGCTAGGAGGTACATGCCTTGGCTAAGCTTTGGAAGTAAGTTTTTATATACAATTATTGTATTTATACATCATATGGCATAACATATGCATTAGAATTGATTTGATACATAAAAAACCTAATTTGATTTGAGATGCCTTATTGGCCCCTAAAATGACACTCCAAACTGACCAAAACTGACCTAAACTTTCGACTGATATAATTTGGAACCTAGAAAGTATTTTAACCCGAAACCTAGCCCAATTTTTTCCCCTATCTCTAAGTTTCAAATCGATACCAAATAGTCCACCTAAATATGTTAATAATATAGTGAACCAGAAACTATCCCAAAACTCTAAAACGGACTCGTAATTTGACATGCCATCTGCGATAGCGAAACTAGGCCTCGGCGGACCGTTTCTTAATTTTGGCCAGCATGCCTATATGATACTTGTAACTTAAAAATGAGTTGTTATATATGAAATTTAGCTATATTGGTGAACCTATATCCCTTTATATGAGACTTTTGCATATGATATCATAACAGGGCTACTACGATGGTGTAACGGGATTTTCCATCGACTGTGTGCACACTGGTACCTTATTTGACTCTTGCTAGGGAGGGGAGCTATATTCCTTAGTCGTAAGAGCCGATCACTCTTACGTAATTACTTGTTATGCACTATTGCGCTATATATATACTTGTTAGCACAATTGTGCATATTTGATATATTTAGCCCTATTTACCTGTTATATCATATGTGATGTGACTCATACTACATATTATCATTGTTCACCATACTTTGAACATTTCATATGCTGCACTTATAGATTTTCACTTGTTACCCTTGTACCAGACTTATTGATATTTACTGTTAATTCTATTCATCACTTGTTACCATCTGTGTTCATTACTATTATTGTTCCTAACCTTTCATGTTCCAGTTCAACTTCAATGGTATTTGCTTTTCATGCATTTTGTATATAATCACTTACTGAGTATTTTATACTCACCCCCCGCAGTTTTAAATCTTTTCAGGTGACGGTGAGATCCGAGTTGACATTTTGACAAATATATATAATTAATATAAGTTAATCTTTTATCCAAATTCTGTCTAATAGCTCCATGGTGCTGTAATCCAAAGTATGAGTATTTAGATTAATGTGTATGTATTTATGTATGTGTGCATGATGATATAGTTGCTCAGTTTGGTATTAAAGCAGGTATGATGCTAATGAAGGTTTATGTTGTGAATTGTGAAATAATATAGATGGATTTGATGATGTAGAGATGGAGTTAAGTTGAGAAATGATATTTGGGAGTGTTTAATTATTAAATTACAAGTTTGGTATGTTAAAAATTCAGAGGAGACTCTGCCGGATTTTCAGCAGAATAATTGCATATATATTGCAGGATTTAAAATGTATATGCATGAGATTTGGCATGAAGTATGATAGCTTAACTCGAATGAATTTGTGTGTTATATGAACTATTAGTATGAGTAAGGTTTATGAGCATAAGAAACTTGTCTTGGATGCATAAGTTGACTTGTATTAGGGGTTCATCGAGGTACCGGTAGCCATAGGCGGATCCCGTATCCTTGGACCGTCGCGGCTCCCTGGTTTGGGTCGTGACAAAGTTGGTATTAGAGCCAAAGGTTCTGTTTGCCTTATATTATAAGCATGTTATTAGCATATATAACCCTTGTACCATGGAGCATAGGTATTTGTATATCGTCAAAGTTCATTCATCGTCATTGTTTTATATTCTGCGTATCGATATGAAATTACTCTTTCTGTTTTGACTTTGTGTGTTTTCTTTTAGTGAGTGAGGATGTCTCAGCACGCTACAGGACCGAATCTTCCCACAATTGAGGGGGATCAATGAGAGTTGAGTGGTGAGGCAGAAGTTTCCTCTAATGCCTTGGTACAAGCAACTGAACCACCTTGGAGTCGTAGATGCACTGAATCTTATGTGGCAGGGGATGCACCCTGGAGGCAGGAGCTGTAGGACTTTAGGAGGGAAATGTTACAGATATTATAGACACACAGCCTCCCCCACCACCCATTCAGCTTGAAATACGGCCTGAGGCATCCCCAGTACCAGTTGATCATTAGAGACAGAAGGGTCGCCGGATTATACTCGAGGGCGGGGTAACCATGTCAGAATTTAAAAGGTTTCAGTTGCCCACATATGCAGGGGAATATGGCATGAATCCCAGTGAATTCGTGGAGGAGGTGGATAAGGTTGTTAGGAAGCTGCCATGTTCTGACACCAAAATTATAGAGATGGTTGGTTTGTTGTTACAAAAGGATGCTTCTACATTGTTTGATGAACATATAGATGAAAATATCCATAGTGATGACCCGATGACCTGGGCTGAGTTTAAACTATGGTTGATGGATGAGTTTTTGATCGAAGGGATTCGATTGGGGAACATTGTTAAATTTGAATAGTTGAAACAGGGTAATCTCAGTATTCTAGAGTATGCACGGGAGTTCAGACGATTGAGCAAATATGCAAGGAGGATAGCCTCGACAGAAGCAGACTTGATTAGTAGATTTAGGAGAGGGTTACATGCTTTATTGTTTAATGCCCTGCTAGCCGTGGAATTTACCTCTCTGGGTAGAGTTATTGATAAAGCCACTCAGATGGAGGCTAAATACAGAGAGGAGAGATCTGAGAAAGACCAAAGAAAAAGGGGGAAAGGTAGTGAGTCTCGAAGACAAGGTGAGGGATCTTCACAGCAGCAGATAGTCCGACTACCTCCTAGATCAGGACAGAGACAGGGGCGACAACAGTATAGAGAGTAGGGAGTGAGATCTTCTGTTCCTGTTTTCTCCCAGGGCTCTAGTAGACCCCGTCATATGACTGCAGAGCTACCTACTTGTAGACATTGTGGGGAAGAGGCACACAGGGGAGTGCATGATGAGATCGGGAGCATGCCTTCCGGTATGGGTAGTTTGGCCACTTTTATAGAGATTGTCCTATGTGGGTTCCACAGCCGACAGGCAGTACAGGGTCTCAGCCAATAGTTCAGATGGGAAGAGGGGGACTCGGTAGGAGGAGACCATCAGGTGCAGGTCAGACATTTGGCCAGTCAGTTGCCGGCAGAGGTCAGGGGAGAGTTTTTGCTATGACCCCACAATAGGCCCAGTGTTCACATGACACTGTTGTTGGTATGGTTTCTATACAGCTTGATATTGCTTATGTGCTATTTGACTCTGGTGCTACGCATTCTTTTGTTTCACCTGTATATGCTGGGAGATTGGGGATTGATAGGAAACCACTACCGATGCCGTTGGATGTTGCTACACCCGTAGGGAGAAATATCATAGTGGGTTTTCGATATGAGCATTGTGCTATGACTATATGTGATCATATGTTATATGCTGATTTGATTGAACTGCCTATGCTTGAGTTTGATGTTATACTGGGTATGGATTGGCTGTCAGCCCATAAAGCTATAATTGATTATTTTATGAAGCGTATAGATTTCGGTCTTGGTGGTCAGGAGATTTTTAGCTTCCAGGGGGAAATAAATAGATGTGCGTCTGGCCTAATATCCATGATTGAGGCGAATCGATTGATTTAGATGGGATGTGAGGCGTATTTGGCTGCAGTAGTTGATACTACTAAAGCATCAGTTGTACTGAATGATATTCCTATTTTGCGGTAATTTCCGGATGTGTTTCCAGATGATCTTCCAGGGTTACCACCAGAGAGGGAGATAGATTTTGAGATTGATGTATATCCAGGTACTGACCCAGTTTCTATTACACCGTATCGTATCGCTCCACCAGAATTGAAAGAACTAAAGGTGCAGTTACAAGAACTTCTTGATAAGGGGTTTATTCGCCCTAGCAGTTCACCCTGGGGAGCTCCAGTTTTATTTGTTGAGAAGAAAGATGGGTCACTTTGGATGTGTATTGATTACAGACAGTTGAATAAAGTGACTATGAAGAACAAATACCCGTTACTGAGGATTGATGATCTCTTTGATCAATTGCAGGGAGCTTGTTATTTTTTCAAAAATTGATTTGAGATCAGGGTATTACTAGTTGCGGATTAAAGCGAAGCATATTTCAAAAATTACTTTCAGAACCCGATATGGCCATTATGAGTTCTTGGTGTTGCCATTTGGGTTAACAAATGCTCCCTCAGTTTTTATGGATTTGATGAATCGGGTATTCTGGCCTTATCTTGATCGATTCATCATTGTCTTCATTGATGATATTTTGGTGTACTCTAAGAGTAGAGAAGTGCATGAGGAACATCTCAGAATCACACTGCAGACTTTGAGAGAGAATCAGCTGTTTGCAAAGCTTTCCAAGTGTGAATTCTGGCTGAATGAGGTGATTTTTTTTAGGGTATATTGTTGGGAAAGACAGTATTAAAGTCGACCCGCAAAAAGTTAAAGCGGTTGCAAATTGGCCACGCCTTACCACAGTGACGGAAGTACGTAGTTTCCTTGGTATGGCAGGATACTACCGTCGGTTTGTGAATGATTTTTTCAGAATTGCTTCTCCCCTAATGAAGCTAACTAGGAAAAATGTGAAGTTCCAGTGGGATGATAGGTGTGAGACGGGTTTTCAGACTCTGAAGAACTGTCTTACGAGTGCTCCAGTTTTGACACTACCTATTGAGACTGGTACATTTTCTATTTATTGTGATGTTTCCAGAATTGGTTTGGGATGTGTATTGATGCAGGATGGGAAGGTGATTGCATAAGCATCTCAGCAACTAAAGAAGTACGAGGTGAACTATCCCACACATGACTTGGAGTTAGCGACAATTATTTTTGCTTTGAAGATATGGAGGCACTATATCTATGGGGTGAAATGTGAGATATACACTAATCATAAAAGTCTTTAGTATCTTTTACAGCAGAAAGAGTTAAATTTGCGGTAGAGACGGTGGGTAGAGCTATTGAAGGACTATGGTTGTCAAATATTTTATCACCCGGAGAAAGCAAATGTAGTAGCATATGCTTTGAGCCGTAAGTCGATGGGAAGTTTATCGCATGTATCGGCTACATAGAGGCTTTTGGTACAGGATCTTCGAGAGTTATTTGCTATGGGCCTATAGTTTGATCTGGAGACTAGAGGGCAACATTCAGTACTAGTGGCACAGTTTCAAGTGAGACCACTTTTACTTAATGAGATTAAAAGTTCTCAGAATGTCGATCCGTAGTTAGTTCGGATTAGAGAGTTGTTACAGGAGGGGAAAGCTCCGAATTTCAAAGAAGATAATGGGGTATTGAAATGTAAAGGGCGATTATGTGTACCAGATGTGAGGGGGCTTCGATAGTAGATTATGCAAGAGATACATTACTCTCCTTATACAGTGCACCCAGGTACGACAAAAATGTACCATGATTTGAAAGCCCATTACTGGTGGCCGAATATCTACCTGTTTAGCTTATCAACAGGTGAAGTTTGAACATCAAAAGCCCTTTGGTTTACTACAGGAGATAGAGTTACCGGAATGGAAATGGGAGTAGGTTACCATGGATTTTGTAGTGGGATTACCACTATCTCAGAATGGTTATGATTCAGTATGGGTAATAGTAGACCGTTTGACAAAGTTGGCTCACTTTCTTGAAGTGAAGACTACCTATACTGCTACACAGTATGCTCAGCTGTACATTGATACAATTGTGCAATTGCATAGTGTTCCGACAGTGATCATTTCTGACAGGGGTACTCAGTTCACATCCCAATTCTGGCAAAAATTTCAGGAAGCACTGGATACTCAGTTGCATTTTAGTACAGCTTTTCACCCCCAAACAGACGGACAATCAGAACGTACGATTCAAACACTGGAGGATATGTTACATCTCTATGTTATGGACTTTAAAGGTAGCTGGGATCGGTATCTCCCTCTGATAGAGTTTGCTTATAATAACAGCTACCACTCCACGATTGGGATGGCACCATATGAGGTGTTGTATGGACGAAAATGTAAATCACCCGTGTGTTGGGTGGAACCCGGTGAGAAATAGTTGGAGGGACATAATTTAATTCGGGAGATGATTGAGAAAGTTCCTTTGATCAAGGAAAGAATTAGAAAAGCTTTTAGTTGATAGAAAAGCTATGCGGATCCGAAGAGGAGGGATGTACAATTCTCCATGGGTGATCATGTGTTCTTGAAAATATCACCTATGAAAGGTGTGATGAGATTTGGAAGGAAAGGGAAGTTATCCCCTCGGTTTATAGGGCCTTTCGAGATTCTTAAACGGGTTGGAAATGTATCTTACCGATTGGCCCTCCCACCTAATTTGAGCCATGTGTACCCGGTATTCCATATTTCTTTACTAAGAAAATATGTATCAGATCCTTCGCATATCCTACAGCCACAGGACATTGAAATTGACGAGGAGTTGTCATATGAGGAGATCCCAGTGGAGATAGTAGATCAACAAATTCGTCAACTTTGTAACAAAGAGATTCCGATGGTAAAAGTACCGTGGCGTAATAGGAAAATAAAGGAGTGTACTTGGGAGAGTGAGTCGAAGATGAGGAAGAAATACCCTCAGCTCTTCCATGACTCAGGTATTTGATTTTTTTTAAACCTTGCTGGTTATTAAATTTGAGGACGATTTTTTTTGAAGGGGGGTAAAATGCAACACCAAGTCACAATTGAGCCTAGTATAGTTAAACACCTTCGAAAAATTTCTGTTAATTTATTAGAAATTATTTTGATGTACTTACATGTGTATTTGATTGTTAATTGATTGTTTATAAATAAATAAATAATAATAGACGAATTAGGTTACAAAAAAAAAATGGTAGGACTAAGTTGAAAAAGGAAATAAAATTTAGGGATTTAATTGATATTTTATAAGGACTAAATTAAAACAAAAGTGTAAGATTAGGGAGTGAAATAGCAATTTCACTCATCTTGATTCAATAAAGCAATGTATTGGTGCATTGAAATCCAAGGGATGCATGTGTAGGTTGTAAAGTACTCTTTATGAGATTGAATGCATGGGATTGGGAGGAAAATCCCACTAACTCTTAAAATAATCAAACAAATTCTGCATCTTTCTTTTTCTTTCTAAGAAACCGTGAGCAAGAAAGAAAAGAAGAAAAATTTCTTCTTTGCTTCGGCCATTAGAGGAAAAATCAAGGTTTGGTGTAAATTTTTAAAGCTAGAGTGAAGATCTTCATCATATAACTTCTATTTCATCAATCAAAGCTCCAATCTTCAATTGGGTGAGAAGTTTGGAGGAGTTAGGGTTTCGGCTACTATTGGAAGATTTAAGGTAGGTTGAAATTTCTTATTGTTTATGACTAATTGTCACTTAAATATTGAGTTTGATGATTGATTTGAAGAATTAAGCATGAAATGAGTAGAAATGCATTATGGCCGAATAAAATGGGTTAAATTGGGGAAAAAAATGTTAATGTTTTGTAATGGAGCAATTGGTTGTATAATTATTGTTAAATGAATTCAATTTTAATTGAATGATTAAATGGATGTTGAATATCAATTTTGAAAGGGGCATTATAGCCGAAAGGAAATTAGGGTTTGGGGTGAGAAATTCTTATGTATTGTTGCAATTGAATGTTTGAATTTCTAATTGACATATTGAATTGACAAATTAATCTTTAAATTTGAAGAACAAACATGAATTGGAGATAAACCCTTTTGGCCGAATGCCCTAAATTGGGGAAAATAAGGAATTGACTTGGTTTTTGTATAATTGAATGTTTAAATATTTTATTGGTAGCTTGAATTGTACAATTGTAGGTGTAATTGGGAGAATTATTATTGAAATGGGAAACCCTTTTAAACCGAACCTATTTTAGGGCAAAAATGAGGAACTTGATTTGATTATGTGTAACTGAGCTTCGAATTATTGAATTGATGTGTTTAATTATTGAATTATGAATTTGAATTGGAAAAACTAAACTTAGATGGCATAACCCTACTTAGGCTGAATTGCTTTGAGCTAGGGTTAGGGTTTATAAGGTGATTTATGTGTATAACTTGTTAAATATGGGTAGTATGTTTAAATGATAGGAAATTGGTGTAAATAGGAAGTAATTTGTGCAATTGAAATGAGTCTAATATTAGTTTAGGTCTTTATGATCTTTGAAGTTCAAAATACTTTGGCATGAAACCTAGGCTTGAACGTAAGCCCAAACTTGCTTTAACATGTTTATATATATGTGAATTAATGTGTTGTATAAAGAAAATGAGGTTTATATATTTGTAGCCCAAGTTAGGTTTTGGC
>CANXYC011496796.1:0-17750 GCA_948193065.1 Aleurites moluccanus | reverse complement strand
TACATATATATATATATATATATATATATATATATACATATATATATATATATATATATATATATATATAAATGTGAAGTTATGGTATTATAGACTGGGAGGGATAGTGTTGGTATAGTTGCACAGTATCGGTATTCATTTAAAAAGATAATCTGTAAAATAGGTTTTTGTGAGTGAATTGTTGAGCGAAGGTACAGTAGTAAGTCCCATTTTGATTGTCATATGGTAGTAAACCCGGTGGCTATACTCTTGTTCATTCAACAGTAATTTATTTTTATTATTTATTTTCAAAAATGAATTTAGATTTGTTTTTCTGTAGAACCATATCTCTTTCAAACTCTTCTACCTTTGATTATTCAGAATTCAAAAGGATAATCAATAGTGAGGAGATCACTATTGAAGATTTGTCAAAATAGATTGATAACCATGATATTCCCAGGGTAAACAAAAACAAATTTATGAATCTTCAAAATTTTCAAAACTCTTCAAAACTGATTTCACAATCAAAACTGAGGAGAGAGACATTTAAATTGCAAAACCCTTTGAGGAAATTCAACTTTTTCCTTCAAAGTCTCTTCAAAAATATAAGGGTAGATCCTATAAGTATATACATATAGGATTAAGTCAGGTAGGTATTAAACCTTTAACTAGAGAAAGATTAGATACCTCAATTTTAACAGTCCTAAAAGATGCTAGGTTTACCAACTTTACTAATTCTTTGTTAGGAACTGTAGAATCTAGCCTTAACAAATGACCAATTAGTTTTAGTTGTTATCCAAACATAACTCTCTCTTTAAATGATAAAAACATTTTAAAGAATATAGTTCTTCAAATTAAAACTCATAACTATAAAATGTTTGCTGGATCCATTCTAATAGCATTAATTTTCAAAATTCAATACAAGGCAATGATTTATGTTTTTGCCTCAAAACACATTCAACACTTACCAAAAAGAGAAACACTTTTTTTCTTCAAACTAATCTTTCAAAAGCCAACACTGTCATTCCAAGAACAATTCAATAGAAAGATATTACCTTACCAGAAGATTGGACTTTAGAAGGAGATACTCAACCTGAAGTCTTAAAATAACCTGAACCTAATTCAAACCTAAGAAATATAACCCAATTTTCTGATGGTAGTGTACAACTCACTTTTGACAAAAAATCAACTTCATCCAGATTTTCTGACAGTGTGTCTACCTCTTCAACTATTGACATAAGAAAAGTATCCCACTTCCCTCTGCCATATATGCCTCATACACTTCAAAAGAACCTATATAAACAGTTCAAATAGTATAGCCAAGGTATTCTACATCTGATATACCCAGATATACCAGAAAAATACCAAGCTTTATATTTCAAAATCTTAACTACCAGACAAATATACCAAGACCAGTACATACTGATAGCCAATCTTCAAACCAAGAAGAAGAATATATGTCCCCACCTTGTTCTCTCACACCTTCTACTATCACCCAAAACATTGAAGCAGAAATAAATGTCCTTGAAAAGGATTTTCAAATTGATAAAAAACTTCGTTATGAAGATTTTTATTCAAAAAAAAATAAATCAAAGAAAATTTGATTTTTTCAAAACTTTTTGAAAGTCATAAATGAAATTCAAGAAAAATATTATTCTTTTTGTAATGCATATAAAGTTCGAATCATATTTTTTGATTGGTTTAAAATTTATGCAAATCAAAACAACATTGCATATCCTTTCAAAAATTCAAAAAAAAAAGCTATTAATCCTGTCACCTCTAGGAATAAACTCCTAGAATATAAGGTTGACGGTTAAACCGTTCAGTCATAACACCTCTCTTTTAGAAAAATTTCTATGCCTTATGGGTGAACATGGGATAGAAGCAGTACCTTTCAAAAAAGTTCTAGATAAAGATTCTAGAAATATTAAGAATATCGTCCTTCAGAAAAACTTTTCAAATGCTAATCTTCAAACAATAGGAAAACAATTGACTAGAATTGAAAGTCAAATCCAAAAGTTAGTTGTCTCCTCTACTGTTTTTTCCAAACCTATAGGATTAGAAGAAAAAAAACTTAAAAATCCAATCTTTAAACCCTTTCAGTTTTCAAAAAATAGCCAACAACAATTTCAAACCAACAAACTTGAGTTTGTTCATGCCATTAGAGATCTTTAGAGTAGGATAGGTCAATCCTCTACTTTCCAAACTACCTCTGAATCCTCTAGACATATAGCACTTGAAACTTCTCAATCCCAATCTAGAAATGTTAGTGCTATATAACAAAACCAAGCAACTTCTGATGAAGAAGCTTTCAAACAAGAAGAAATTCCTCAAATCAGTAAACTGACCTGGCAGAATCTTTTACCTAGGATTACAACCCCATATTTAGGGTTAGAAAACAGACCTAATATCCTAGTTCATTCTAGATTTAATGCCTCATATGTCTATAAGTGGAACTTAGATGGTATGATTGAGTATAACATCCTTTGTTTACTCTAGCAGATGACAATGGCAGCAAATGCCTATTGGACCCAATTACGAACCTTAGATAAACCTATTGTTGAACTCCTAATAGCTAATTTTTCAGGACAGCTAAAAGGATGGTGGGATTATTATCTAACTCCACACCAACAGCAAGAAATCTTAGGATCAATCAAAACCTTTGAGGATGAAACATCTTTTCTAGATGATTTAGGTAATACTGTAAAAGATACGGTGTTAACCTTAATCCTAGCCATATCTCTCCATTTCATAGGAGATCCCTCGCATCTCAAAGACAAAAACACTGAGCTCCTTAACAACCTTAGGTATAGAAAGCTTAGTGATTTTCAAAATTATAAAAACACTTTTTCGACTAAAGTAATGCTTAGGGAAGATTCTAACCAACATTTTTGGAAAGAAAAATTGTTAGCAGGACTACCTAAAATATTAGTAGAAAAAGTCAAAAATAATATTAGACAAGCCTTTGGTGACAAAATTCCATATGACCAGTTTACCTATGGAGAACTTATTAGTTTAATCCAAAAGGAAGGTCTTAGAATTTTCCAAGACTTGCAACTTCAAAAACACCTTATATGGGAAATGAAACAAACAAGAAAAGAACTAGGTAGTTTCTATCAATAATTTGATCCAAACCTCACTAAGGATTCAAAACCTTGTAGTGGTCAGTATAGTAAACATAAAGAGTCCTATAAGTAATCTAAATCCCATTCAAATTATATAAAGTCTTTTCAACCTAAAAATGAGACTTACTATAAAAAACCCTCTTCGTCTAGGAAAAATTCAAAACCTTACAAGAAGTCCCAGTCTAAGACAAAATCCAAGCCTAGGACAGACTTTAAAGATATCACTTGCTACAAATGTGGCAAGAAAGGACACAATTTAAAATTCTGTAGAATGAATACTAGACTACATGAACTTCAATTTGATCAGGAAATCATAGACAAAATCTTTGTCCTGTTAGTTGAGTCGTATGAATCTGAATACTCTAGTTCTTCAGAAAATAAAAAAATCTCTTCAAATAGATGAGTTAGGCAACTTTTCTTCCAGTTCAAAAATAGAGTCTAGTTCTGAAACAGGTTATGGAGAAAATAAAGATTCCAAAAACATTAATATACTTACAAAAGGTCAAGAAGCAATTCTTGAGGCAGTAAAGTATATTAATGATCCACAAATTCAAAAGGAGTGTCTAAATAAGCTTTTAAAATCTTTAGAAGATAAACTAAAGCCTATTGAAAGACTCCATCTCTTACCCTCTACTAGTAAAAGTACTTATGATCTTATAGCCATATTGGATGGAGGAAAGAAATCCAAGAAACTGTAACAAATGTTCAAGATCTTCAAAAAGAGATTAAAGAGATAAAATCAGAACTCAAAGAGCTTAAAGAAAAGCAAAAAAATGATTGTAAATGTCTTCAAAATCTCATTTCATTCTTAAGTTTTGATTCCAAAAATGAAACAGATTCAGATGATCAATTAGAAAATCTTGAATCTCCAAACCTAGAAGATTTTGAAAACGTTCCAGAAATTTCAGAGAATTTTATAAATGTTTTGAGAGAAATCACTTCACAAAAATATTTAATTCAAATCAAAATTATTTTTTTTCAAAGACTTTCAATTGGAAACAATTGCATTGTTTGATATAAGAGCATATCTCAACTGTATCAAGTATGATTTGGTTCCTAAAAAATATCATAAAACAATGAATGAAAACTCTTTCAATAGCCAATAAAATCCAAACTGACCATTGGAGGAAAAATTGAAGCTTCAGTGGTCAATGGAACTATTGCATTAAAAAATATTTTCATTCTTGCAAAAAACCTGAATCAAATGATTATATTAGGGACTCCATTTATTAATTTGATAACTCCCTATAAAGTCACTGATGAAGAAAATATTTTCAAAATAAGAAAATCCAAAATCATGTTTCCTTTTATTGAAAATCTAAAAAGAGGAATCTTAATCTTATAAAAGCACATTCCATTTATAATTTTAAGATTAATGCTTTAATAAAAGGAAAACAAACACATTTGATGCATTTGCAACAAGATGTAAATTTTTAAAGAATTCAAAAATAGATTCAAAATGATTTTATTCAAAATAAAATTTCAAAAAATAATTGAGCTGGAAATTTGTTCAAATCTTCCAAATGCTTTTTGGAGCAGAAAACACCACATAGTTGATCTGCCTTATGAAAAAGATTTTGATGATCGATAAAATTCCTACCAATGCTAAACCTATTTAAATGAATGGAACCCTAGAACTACATTGTAGGAAAGAAATTATATATTTAGATTCTAAGGGCTTGATTTTAAAATCCAGATCACCTTGGTCTTGTGCAGCTTTTTATGTCAACAAAATAGTGAAATAGTAAGAGGAACACCTATACTAGTGATTAATTTCAAACCTCTTAACAAGGCTTTAACATGGATTAGGTATTCTATTCCAAACAAAAAAGACTTGCTTTCAAAACTGCATTCAACTTTCATATTTTCAAAATTTGGTATGAAATCTGGTTTTAGTAAATTCAAATTCATCCTAAAGATAGATATAAAACTGCATTCACAGTCCCTTTTGGACAATATGAGTGGAATGTCATGCCTTTTGGCCTAAAAAATGCTCCCTCATAATTCCAAAGGATTATGAATGACATTTCCCCATTCAAACTTTTACATCATCTATATTGATGATGTATTGATTTTTTTTCAAACTCAATTGAACAATATTTCAAACACCTACAGATATTTTTGCATATTGTAAAGAAAAATGGTCTAGTAGTTTCAAAATCCAAAATTTCTCTTTTTCAAACATGTGTTAGGTTTTTGGGACATTACATAACTCAAGGCACCATAACACCAATTGAGAGATCCCTTGTATTTGCATCTAACTTTCTTAACAAAATCTTATATAAAACAAAAGTTGCAAAGGTTCTTAGAAAGTATAAATCATGTTTTAGATTTTTGTCCAAATATTAATTGTCTAGCAAAACCATTGTATGATAGGTTAAGAAAAATCCAGTACCGTGGTCTGACTAGCATATTAGGAATGTTCAAAAAATTAAACAATAGGTTTTAGTAATCCCTTATCTGTATATAGTTGATCCCTTAGCTCTAAAAATAGTGGAGATTGATGTATCATATATAAGATAAGGTGGAATCCTAAAATAATTTAAAAGTGGGTGAGAATGTATAGTCCAGTTCACATCTGCATATTAGAATGACTGTCAAAAGAATTATTTTACAATAAAAAAAAAAAAAGAAATTCTTTCAATTATTTTGTGCATTTCAAAATTTCAGAGTGACATTTTAAATAAAAAATTTATTTTAAGAATTGATTGTAAATCAACAAAAGAAGTTTTACAAAAAGATGTTCAAAATATTGCTTCAAAACATATTTTGCTCGATGGCAAACTATCCTTTTTATATTTGATTTTAAAATTGAATATGTAAAAGGAGATACAAATTCAATAACAGACTTTCTAACCAGGGAATTTCTTCAAAACAGACCCTAATGCCTCCAAAGTCTAAAGAAAAGGGCAAAGGCCCAAATAAAGATTCAAACAATGGTGAGGCCTCGAGCCAAGCCCAAAAAATTTCAAAACCTTTCTTTGCCCAACCCTTTAAATCATGGGCTGACATGCTTGAGGAAGAACAAACTTCAAAGCAAGACCAACTTTTTAAGGAGTTCCAAATTCAAAACTGGATTAAACAGCTCACATAGAGTCCAAAGTTAATTTTGGCCCTTCAAAAAGTCTAACAGGCTCAAACATCACAGGGCTCCTCTTCAAAGGCCTCTCATTATATTTTTTTCTTATTCCTTTAAGGATAAATCACTCGTCATATCTTCAATAGCTCTCTCATGATCACCCCTAGTAACATTCTTAGAAGAAATATCATAAAAAATAACACGAATAGATTCTTCAACTAAGAGTGTACTTTTGTTAAAGACCTTATAAGTTTTGACATTTAAAGAATAACCAATAAAAATAGCTTGAACAAATTTTGCATCAAACTTACCAAGATTATCCTCACCATTATTAAAAACATAGTATTTGCAACCAAAAGAATGAAAATAAGCAATGTTAGGCTTTCTTCCTTTCCATAACTCATATGGAGTCTTTTTTAGAATAGGCCTAATCATAACTCAATTTAAAATATAGCAAGACGTATTGACGGCTTCAGCATAAAAATATTTAGGCAAATTATTTTCACAAATCATCGTTCTTTCCATTTCAATGAGCGACCATTTTTTTCCTTTCAACAACACCATTTTGTTGAGGAGTCCTATGTGTTGAAAAATTGTAAGATATACCATGCTCTTTGAAATACATTTCAAAATCTGAATTTTCAAATTTATTTCCATGATCACTTCTAATGCATGAAATAATATATCCCTTTTGATTTTGTAAAGATTTTATTAGTGGAATTAATGAATCAAAAGCTTCATATTTATATGAAAGAAATAATACCCATGTAAACCTAGAATAGTCATCAACCACAACAAGACAATAATGCTTTCCACCAAGGCTTGCGGTTTTTATTGGACCAAATAAATAAATATGCAAAAGCTAAAGTGGTCTAGAAGTTGAAATAACATTTTTGGATTTAAAAGAACTTTTAAAGTATTTGCCTTTAGCACATGCATCAGAAATATTTTCATTTTTGAAAACTAGCTTAGGCAAACCTTTTACCAAATCTCTTTTTCAAAGTTTAGATATAACATCTATGGTAGCATGACTAAGCTTTCTATACTATAAGGATGGATCATCATCTCTAAATACAAATAAATAAAAATTTTCATTTGATGTATTATTTAGGTCTAAAACATAGATATTTCCTTGGCGATGACCTATGAAAGCAATCTTGTTGGTTTTGATATCTATTACCTCACATGCAAATGATTAAAAAATGGTTTTATAACCAACATCACATAATTGACTAATGCTAAACAAATTAATCTTAAGTTTATCAACAAATAAAACTTTAGAAATAGATACATCACTATTGCCAATAGAAGCCAATTCCAACAACTTTGCCTTTGGAATTATCACCAAAGCTCACATTTCCACATTTGGATTTAAGCGCTACAAATTTTGACTCGTCACCAGTCATGTGCTTTGAACAACTGCTATCTATGATCCAATTGTTCTTCTTATTCTATTATACATACAAAAAATAGAATAACTCATCCCTTCATTGGTACCTAAGTTCTTTTAGGTCCATACATGTTAGCATACTTGAGAATTCTCATACTTTCATCAATTGAAATTGATTCCTTTGGAATCCATATTCTTTTATAGTGTAAGGTCTCTTATATTTAATAGGGCATAAATGCAATGTATGATCAAAATATTTAAAATGATTGCATTTTATCATTTATTCAGGATTTATCACATTCTTATCAAAGAAAGAGTTAACTTTCTTTACCTTTAAGTTTGTGGGATATCATAAGCCAGCTTTGTCAAAAACTGCTCTTTGTGAAGCAAGATATGTTCAAGAGTTTTACTTCCTTGAGTAAATTTACTAAGAAGTTTATTTGAACGTTTAAGTTCACTCTTAATCTTTTCATTTTCATATAAAAGGTTTGAGAAATCATTTTTCAAATTTGAAATTTGAGTTGAGTTAATCAATATTTTGATTTTCTTTTGACAAACTCTTTTTAAGCTTAAGTTTCAATTTGCTCAAGTTTTTCTTTAAAATTTTCTTTTCTTTTGAAACATCCAAAAAAATTTCCATTAACTCATTAAATGAACTTTCTAATTCAAAAATTGTATAGGATTTAAAACTTATCTCAAGTGCTTCTTCATCCATTGTCTCTTCATTTTCCAATACCATGAGACATAGGTATATACTTCTTTTTCTTCGAAAGATTCATCATCACTTAAAGTGTCACTTCCACTCTAAGTCGTATAAGCTTTGTTTTTTTTTTTTTTTTGAATCTCTTTTATTTCTTCTCATTTGTCTTCTTATGTTTAGCATTTGGACAATTTATTTTCTTGTGTCCATCCTTTTTGCATTCAAAGCAAATGATCTCATTCTTCTTATCTGTCATGACCCATTTCCGGATCGCGACGGTCCTAGGATGCAGGAGATGCCAATGGCGACCGGCACCCATAGAACCCAGTATCACATGCATAATCTATAACTATTAATTAATTATTCATTTTATTTAATTACCAGTCATTTTGTCATTCTGCAATTCTTTCTATAATCTAGTGCAGTTGACTGTAATAATCATCAACACATATCATATTAGCATTATATACCACGAAACATCATCATATATATATACAGATACATGTTCATATCCTAACTAACTCATACATACCCCATGGGGCAGCTAGAATATGAACACCAAAATTACAGAATTCAGAATAATTACATATATGATAAAAGACAGCAGAAATCCCCAAAGAGTCTGAACTTGGGATTCTGCTACCTACTCAGCACCTGAAATGGGTAAACAGAGAAATGAGTGAGTATATAAGATACTCAATGAATCTATATGCATTGCCAATAAATGTAGTTGGGTAACAAATGGAACAATGATATCAATAGGTCAATAAGAATAGTTTACAAAATCAATAACAGGTGGTGATAAAATAGTCAATAAGCATATCATAGGTTCGGTATAGTAGGGAAAGACAGATAAAGGACCAGTACAGTATGGACTATATGTAAACATACAGTCTCCAGTAATATCAATGTTAGTAAGCATAAGATTGATCAGGTCTTATGGCCAGGACTATAATCCTTCCCAACTAAGGCATCATTAATACAATGTGCACATTGCCGACAGTATATACCCACTACCCTGTCAGAGCAATAGCTCTGTCAAGCCATATTAGGGTCAATATAAGAGTGAAACACATCAATAGACACCATTATGCAACAATGGTATCATCAATGACAATAAACTCAATATCATTCAAATCAAGTAGCAATTGAATCAATGGCATTGCAATATATTGTATACAATCAATGATAATCGGTTTGGTAAACAATAAAGGTATGGAACAAAGGTTAGCTAGACAAAGGAAATCAGTAGGCCAATTGGCATGCCAATGTCGCTAGCAACGATGACATTCAAATGGTAGGCCTATGGAAGAAAAATGTAATAGGCCAATGGCAAAATAACTAAGCATTTTGTCAAACACTTGCTGGGCAACATTGAATGGGAAAATTGGCTAGGTTTTGGTGCAAGGTTATCAAAGCCCATTCAATCAACAATCAAGCCATGTTGTCAACAATACAATAAGCAACAATTGTACAATTGAAAATAACATTAAATGGATCAAAATGGCTATGAAATACAAACCAAAATCAAGGCAATGAATAGCAACTTTTGGTTCGGCCAAGAGTGGGGTTTTACATATGCTTTCCAATCAACATTTCAATGCATTAGGCATGATAAAGGATGTATATAAGACTCACCAAATGTTTCCAATAGCTTAGGAAAATTGATTTCCACTAACTTCCTTCAAAGGAGGTAATAAACACAACTTTGTGTAACTTGATTTTCTACAACAAAACAACCATCAATTAATCATCTATTAGCCTCTAATTAATTTATTTTAAGCTTAAATAACATAATCTAACACTATTTCAAATATCCAAAGCAAACAACTTAGGTTAGGGTTTGGGTTTTAGGGATTTCTAACCTAAAACCCATTCAATTCATCATCTAATTCATCTAAATAAACCATAAAACTAAACTAAATAATTCCTTACCTCAATTTAAAGTTCTAGACAAAAATTCCCTTTCAACTTTCCTTAGTTTCCTTTGCAATTTCAAGGAAGAAATGGTTGGAGAATGAAAGAACCAAGCTAACTTTCAAGTTTTCTTTGATTTTTCTTAAGGAATTTGTTTGGAAAATTGAAGAAGAATGGAGGAAGAAGAAATGGAAATGGTTCGGCCACCAAGATGGAAGAAGAAGAAAATGGCAAAAATTTATCTAAGTGTTGCTTTTAAATTAAGTCATAATGGCAAATTATATTTTGGTCCTTAAACTTTCAAGTAATAATACTTTGACTCCAACTCCTTCTGTAATTTATTTTGATAATTTTGTTGAGAATTGAATTTCAAAGTGGGGAATCAAAAGGCTTATTTTAATTTATACTTATTTATAAAAATAGTTTAAGAACCATTCTGAAACTCAGACAGACCAATTTTCACTATTTCCCTCGAAGTTCCATTTATTTACGATTTTGCTATCAATTACTTTTTCAATGTTCCTAAATATTTTTCACTTATTTCTTTTTACCATAATTATATATGCATTTATGTCATCTTTTACCCCCTAATCAGAATCATAAATTCAACTATTACCCGGACTGCTATTTTCTCGGCAGTGTTCCGACACCGACGATTTCTAGAAAAGTAATTCCTTCGCTTTCTAACTGTGTCTCTAAAATTATTTCTTATTATTTCAATACCTTTAATCCACATACTGAGAATTAGATCATGCATATAAGATATGATTTCCTAGGGTATTATATTCTACCACCTTCAAATAAATTTGTTCTCGAATTTAAATAAAATGCATACCTCATTGCTGGAATAGGAATGGATATTTGTCCTTTATCTCTTGCTCGCTCTCCCAAGTGCACTCCTCTATCGACTGGTTTCTCCAAAGCACTTTTACCATAGGAATATCCTTGTTTCGCAATTGTCTGACTTATTGGTCAACTATTTCCACTGGAAGCTCCTCATTGAGTCTCATATCTTGTACCTCCAATATGTGTGATAGATCAGACACATATTTTCGCAGTATCGAGAAATGGAATACAGGATGTACATGGCTCAGATGAGGTGGAAGATCCAATCTATAGGCCACATTGCCAATCTTTTCCAAAATCTCAAATGGACCTATAAACCTTGGTAACAGCTTTCCCTTCTCCCTAAATCTCATAATACCCCTCATCGATGAGATCTTAAGGAAGACATGATCACCAACTGCAAAATGTACGTCCTTCCGCTTTGGATCGTCATAGCTCTTCTACCTACTGAAAGCAGTCTTCATCTGATCTCTAATCATAGGCACCTTTTCCATCATTTCTCTGATCAACTCAGACACCTCTAACTGCTTCTCTCCTGGTTCCACCGAACACAGTGGAGATCTACACTTCCTACCATATAGTGCTTCAAATGGAGCCATACCAATAGAAGAGTGGTAATTGTTGTTGTTAGAGAACTCTATCAATGACAGATATTGATCCCAGTTATCTTTGAAATCCAGAACACACAACCGAAGCATATCTTCCAAAGTCTGAATTGTTCTCTCTGACTACCCATCAGTCTGTGGATGAAAAGTAGAACTGAAACGTAACTGAGTACCCATAGCCTCCTGAAATTTCTGCCAAAACTGGGAGGTGAACTGTGTACCTCTATCTGAGATGATTATCAATAGAACTCCATGAAGTTGCACAATCTTATCCACATACAACTGTACATATTGAGATGCAGTGTAGTTGGTCTTAACCCTCTATAAAATGAGCAGATTTCGTCAACCGATCTACAATAACCTATATGGAGTCATAACCCTTCATAGTCCTCAGTAGACCAACTACAAAGTCCATGGTAACCTGCTCCCATTTCCATTCGGGCAACTCAATCTCCTGAAGCAACCCTGATGGCTTTTGATGCTCAAACTTAACCTACTGACAGGCTAAGCATTTGGAGACAAACCATGCTATATCTCCCTTCATACTAGGCCACCAATACACATCCCTCAGATCATGGTTCATCTTGGTAATCCCTGGATGTACACTGTATGCTGAATAGTGAGCCTCTCTCATAATTCGATCCCGTAGCCCATCAATATCAGGTACACATATCCGTTTCCCACACTTTAGTACATCGCCATCTACCATAAACTCTGACACCTTGCCATTCTATACATCTCCCTTAAGCTTTAGTAGATATGAATCCCTATCTCGAGCCAATTTAATATCATCAAACAACAGTGACTTTACCCAAAATTGGGCTATCAGATCCTGGGATCCTAAATTCAACTCAGCACCTATATCTACTAAATCCCTCATCTCTCGGATCAAGGGTCTCCTGCCAACTATGATATGAGTTAAATTTCCTATAGACTTCTGACTCAGTGCATCCGCCACTACATTGGCTTTACCGAGGTGATAAAAGATTTCACTCATAATCCTTAAGTAACTCCACCCATTTGCGCTGCTGAAAATTCAGGTCCTTCTGCTGGAATATATACTGTAAACTCTTATGATAAGTATATATCTCACATTTAGACCCATACAGATAATGCCTCCAAATCTTCAATGCAAATACCACAGCTGCCATATCTAAATCATATGTCGGATAATTCATTTTATGCTTCTTTAATTGCCGAGAAGTATAAGCAATTACTCTCTGATTCTGCATCAATACACATCCCAATCCGACTCGTAAAGCATCACAATACACAGTAAATTTCTCTCCCTCTGTTGGCAATGCTAACACTACAACACTTGTGAGGCAAGACTTCAAAGTCTGGAAACTGTGCTTACACTCATCAGTCCATAAATAACCCTCCTGTTTCCAGATCAGCTTAGTCAACGGAGTTGCAATTCTAGAGAAATCTTTCATAAACCTCCTATAATACCCTGCCATACCCAGAAAATTGCGAACTTCAAAAACACTAATAGGCTGAGGCCAATTCACAACTACTTCAATCTTTTGAGGATCCAACTTAATACCATCCTTACAAATCACATGCCCCATAAAACACACTTTGATTAGCCAGAACTAGCATTTAGATAGCTTAGCATACAATGGATGCTCCCGAAGTGTCTATAATACAATCCTCAGATGCTCCATATGTTCCTCCTTACTCCTGGAGTAGATAAGAATGTTATCAATGAATACTATGACAAACTTATCCAAAAATGACCTGGACACCCTATTCATCATATCCATAAACGCAGCTGGTGTATTGGTCAACCCGAATGGCAACAATAAAAACTCATAATGCCTATATCGAGTCCTGAAAATAGTCTTAGGTATATCACCCTTCTTAATCTTCAACTGGTGATATCCAGACCTCAGATCAATCTTCGAAAAATGGCTGGCACCCTGCAGCTGATCAAACAAGTCATCTATTTGAGGCAACAGATATTTGTTCTTCACTGTCACCTTGTACAATTACCTATAATCAATGCACATTCTCAAGGAGCCATCTTTCTTCTTTACAAACAACAATGGAGCACCCCAAGGAGAACTACTCGGTCTAATGAATCCTCTATCCAATAACTCTTGCAACTGCATCTTCAATTCTTTCAATTCAGCTGGTGCCATTTTGTAAAGAGGAATAGATATAGGATTGGTGCCTACAAGCACCTCAATCTCTCTATCTGAGGGCAATCCTAGAAACTTCTTAGGAAACACATCAAGAAACTCATGAACTACAGGTATCTAATCAAGCTCTACATAAGATTTCTGCACATCTATCACATGAGCTAAATAAGCTAACTAGCCTTTCCTAATCATCCTTCTAGCCTTGATAGCAGAAACCAGATTAACCCTAAATTCTCGTATGTCACCCTGAAACACAAACTCTGACTTCCCCTCAGGCTAAAACTTGACCTTCTTCTGATGACAATTAATGACTGCCCGATGCCTCGTGAGCCAATCCATATCCAAAATCATATCTAACTCTAACACCGACAGTTCAATCAAATCAGCACGCAATATGTTATCATCAATTTCAATCACACAGTCAAGATATAAATAATCAACATCAATACTCTTACCCATCGGGGTAGCAATCACTAAAGGCACATGCAACAATTTCCTTTCCTTATTCAATTTAAGTGCAAAGTGAGGTGACACAAAGGAATGAGTAGAACCAGAATCAAATAAGGCATCTGTAATCTCATCTGAATCCGAATAGTACTTGTGACCACGTTATCTGATCTTTGTGCCTTCTGGGTATTGACTGCAAATACTCTGTCCTGATCCCTATCCGTTAGGGCCTGACTACTACTGGGAGCATGTCCTCCTCTACCTCTGCCTCTACCTCAAGTCTCTCTGGCCACATTCAAACTCATCTGTACCGTCGACTGAGAAACCGTAGCAGATGGTTGTTTTTCGCCCCTCAAAGGACATCTGCTAACATAGTGACCATGCTTCCCACATCTCAGGCAGGCCCCAAACTAATGCCAACACTCCTCTCTATGCCTCCGTCCACATAAACCACAAATAGGTACACTAGGATTCTGTGCAGCTGATATGGAGGAACCCTATGAATAAGCAAGTGTTAAATGTACTATTGGTGGTCCCCTACTCTGAACCCTCCTCCTTTGACTACCCGATGAAAGTCTCTAATCAAATCGAGGCACTGGCTCTACCTGTCTAGGCTAGGAGCTACTCTCCCCCCTCCTAATCTATGCTCTGGGACCTGCTTTTCTCTTTTGATCCCTCTTAGCCCTCTCTGTCTTATACTTTTCTTCCATCTGTGTAGCCTTATCAATAACAGTCGTCAGAGAAGTGAATTCTATAGCCAATAATGCATTATGAAGTGCAGCACATAGACCCCTCCTAAACCTGCTGATCAGATCAGCCTAAGTAGGTACAATGTAAGTAGCATACCTACTCAACCTGATGAACTCCTCTGCATATTCCTCCACTAATCTGTCTCCCAGCTCTAACTACTCTAATTGAATCAAGTTACAGGTCTTTACCCCCTCAGTAATGAACTTATCTATTAGACCCTGTCGAAACTCAGCCCATGAGGGTGGATGCTTACCATATAGCCTAGGCTCCATCCTCCTAGAAAACCAAGTCCAAGCCTTCCCCTTTAACAACAATCCAACCAGCTCCACTGCTCTAAGCTTAGAACAAGGTAGTCTCCTAACTACCTTTTCAACCTCCTCTAGAAAATCTACTGGATCACTACCTCTGTCACCCTTGAACTCTGGTAAGTTTAGCTTTAGAAAGTTAAACATGGATACTCCTCCCTTCTCAATAATTCTGCGGCCTCTCTGTACAGCAGGCTCCCCAGGAACCCCTACTGGCTGTACAGGAACTGGTGCAACTGCTACTGCCTCTGGTGCCATAGGTGGTGGCACTACTGTTAGAACTAGTGGTGGCAGTACATTATAACATTCCCGCCTCAAATTAACCAATTCCCTGCATAAATCCATCATCCCCCTCATCATCTTAACTCTCTAGGGATCATTATCCCTCTCTGTATCTTCTGTAGTTCATTGGGATCTGGACGAACCCTCTGAAATTGAGAACTCCCTGACCAATGACTCATTGGAGGCTACCTCTACCTCCTCGGTATCTCTATCCCTATCATCAGACATCTCTGTAATATGTCAAGAAAATAGGAAACTTACTCAGTATATTACAGAAACGCAGAATACTAATACATAACAGATGAATACAACAAAAGACAACACAGGAATTCATATACTCTATGGTTTACTTAATTCTACCCCATTCTGTACTTAATCACTATTCCTCTATAATTCAGGTACTATTCATCTGTAACCCTAAAACTCTTATGTCTGTAACCTAATGCTTTGTTACCACCTCTGTCACAACCCATTTCCAAATCACAATGGTCCTAGGATATGGGAGATGCCAATAGTGACCAACACCAGTAGAACCCAGTATCACATGCATAATCTATAACCATCAATTAATTATCCATTTTACTTAATTATCATTCATTCTGTCATTCTGTAATTATTTCTGTAAACTAGTGCAATGGGCTGTAGTAATTATCATCACATCTCATATTATCATTATATATCGTAAAACATCATCACATACATATAAATGTTCATATCCTAACTATCCCATACACACCTTATGAAGCAGCTAGATTATGAACATCAAAATACAGAATTCAAAATATATACATCAAATGACAGTAAGCAGAAATCCTCAGATGACAGACGATGGGATTCTGCAATCTACTCTTCTCTTGAAAGGGTAAACAAAGCAAAAGGTGAGTATATAAGATACTCAGTGAATCTATATGCATCACCCAATGAAATAATAGGTAACAAATGGAACAATGGTGCCAATGTATCAATACAAACAATTTACAGAATCAATAATAGGTGGTGACAGAATAGTCAATAAACATATCATAAGCTCGGTATCATATGGAAAGACAAATAACGGGGTGGACTGTATGAAATCATACAATCTCCAGTAGAATCAATATGGACTATATGCGAATATATAGTCTCCAGTAATATCCATATCAGTAAGCATAAGACTGATCAAGTCTTATGGCCAGGACCATAACCCTTCCTAGCTAGGGTATCAGTAATACAATGTGCACATCGCCAACAGTATTTTCCCACTACCCTATTAGAGCGGTAGCTCTGTCAAGCCACATTAAGATCAATATAAGGAAACAACATATCAATGGACACCATTATGCAACATTGGTATCCTCCATATCAATAAGCTCAATATCAATCAATCAATTATCAATAGAATCAATAGCATTGCAATAGATGATATATAATCAATAACAAGTGGTTTAGTAATCAACAAATACATGGAACAAAAGTTGGCTCGGCAAAGGAAAACGGTAGGCCAATTGGCAGGCCAATATCGTTGGCGACGATGGTATTCAAATGGTAGGCCTATGGAATACAAAGCAATAGGCCAAGGCAAAAATAACTAGGCATTTAATCAAAAACTTGGTGGGCACAAATTGGCAAGCCAATAGGTTAGGGTTTGGTGCAAGTTTGGCTTGCCCATTTCAATCAACAACAATCCATATTGTCAACAACACCTTAGGTATCAAATATATGAGATTAAACAACATGAAATAAATCAAATTAGCTAAGGAATTCAAAGGAAAAATCAAACAAAACCAAAGGGATGAATAGTGCTAGGTGATTCGGCCACAAGGGTAATTTTGCACAAGGTTTCCAATCATCAATCCAATATATTACGCATGTTATTTGATGCATATAAAACTCACCTAAGCCTTCCAAATGCTTTGAAAAATTGATTTCCACCACAATTCTTCAAATGAAGCAATTAGGGCAACTTTGGCACTCTTTATGTTTTACACTAAAACAATCATCAATTAGTTATCTAATAGCCTCTAATTAACATATTCTAGCATCAATTAACATAAAATAACTCTAATTAACATAGCTAAGGCATACAACTTCAATTAGGTTAGGCAAATTAGGCATTTCTATCAAAATGCATCAATTGATGCAATCTAACCTAAAACCCATTCAATTCAACCTTAAAATCATCTAACTAAACCATAAAATTGA